>CABIKL010000062.1:0-35049 GCA_902196195.1 Aptinothrips rufus | reverse complement strand
GATCTGCAACAGTCCTAACACGAATAAAAAAAAAGCTTTCAAAAAAAAAAGTAAAAAGAAAAGTTGAAGTGAGAGTGATGTGACTCGGATCGAATCCCTTACCTTGTATGCTTCCCCATGCTCTGTCGTGTTGACGATGCAGCTCTTATCAGACAGCGCCGCGTTCGTCCCCCTTCGGCACTGGACGCCACTGCATTCGGTAACAGGACAGTGAGCGTTTCACAATAATAAGCATTCCAACGAACAGATGTAAGGCAAGGCTCATTACTCATGCTCACACTCTGTCAGGAAAGCTTTTTTGTTCGGACTTAGAAACGTGTTTTTTGTACATAACTAGAATTAGTGACAATTTTCTTCTAATCTAGAAGAAGAATCTAATTTTTGCTGAATTTTTACTTCATCGTCGCTAAATTGTTAATAATTCTAGTTACGTTTTAAAGTATTCCAAAGTCTGAACAAAAAACAAAGTTGCTAGACATTTAGAGTGCACAGTGTCGGCGCTGGTTGGGCGCATGAGAAGGGTGGCCTTGTACTCATCCTTCTGCTCCCATATATTTATCTCTGGAATAGCAACTTACTGATCAATTTTGAGAAAAAGAAATCAAACTTTGTTATTATGAATTAAACCGAAGGAAGGAGTTTCACCGGTTGTCTCTGCTGCAGCAGATGTCAGCGGCGGCCAGGCACACGGCCAGGTGCTCCCCCGACACGCTCGTGACCGGGGGAGGGAAGTCCACGCACGAGGTGTGGGAGCGCTGCCGGCCCCAGTCGCTGCCCAGCTGGCAGCAGCGGGAGAGCACGACCTCCAGGCCATCGGAACCGGAAGCTAGCGAGGCGCCTGCGAAGAGACAAGCGAGCGGCGATACTCCCACCTGCTATACTCCGTGCTCCACAGCCCTTCAACGCTGGACAGAGCGACTCGCCCCAACATGGCTGGAGGCCAGCTGGAGGCAATGTCAGGTTGTTTTTGGCAATGATCACTTGCGTGGGTATAGCCGTATCGGAACGGATACGTTCAAAAGACATCAAAGCGACGTGCAACGGCTTTTCCTTGACGTCATCTGTCATTGGCTTCAAGGAAAGAGCGTTGTCATAATCCCCCAACCATGGCAAGGTACTGCGGGGAATGCGCCTTGCGGTGAACTCTAGTCGCGTCTTGAGTGCGCATTTCCAGCAGTGCCTTGCCACCTGGTTGGCGTCTTGTTGACTCCTGTCTGTAATGGCTAGGCCGGGCTGGACCACGCATAGGAACGAATAGGAACTCACCACACGACATCGCGACGCACACTACGAGTATCAAGTACATCGCCGAGTCCGTTCTCACACGCCCTGGAACAGCGCGCGGCTGGCTGGCTGTCTGCTGGCCGGGCCGGCGTCTCGTCTACTGACTGATCTGATCGGAGAGATTTCCAAATGCGTCCCGCTGGGGATGTGATGTAGAAGCCCGCCCCCTCGCCCCCCTCCTTCCCCTTGCCCACACACAGCCGGTGTGCGGTGCGGCGAGCGGGGTTTGTTTACATTATGCCAGCCGGCCGCCGCGCCGGCCACTGAGGGTAGCCCCTGTGGGCCGGCGTGGCGGGGCGGGGCGGCCGGGGCGGGAGGCAGCAGCCGTCTGTCTGTGACGTGACGAGCAGCGCACGCACTCTGCTCGATCCCAATCCAGACCCACACTCTGAGGAAGGTCCTGTCCTATCTGCCGCGCCCTTCACTCACAGCTTGTCCTTGTCCCGACTATTTCAACCGCATACTACTGTCACCTTCCCAGCAAGGCCGTAACCAGAAAAATATTTCGGGGGGAGCCCCGGTGACGTGCGGGTTGTCTGCCAGCCCAGGCCTTCAGTGCAGGCCCTTCGGACCTTGGGTCTGGGCCCCTCGGCCTCGGGCCTTAAGTTTTTATTTCATATTTTTATTTGGCCCTCTCGGCCTTAACGTAGCAACGGCCTCGCTTCCAAAGCAGAAGAGTGCAACCAAAGGACTTCCCTTATGATGTCTTTCGGATGTAATCGACCTCGCCTCAAGTCAAAAGTGACCCCAGGGAAGACCGTTTGGAAACAAGTTAGCGTATTTCGGTTTCCCTCTTCTGCTAATGTAGCGGTCTGAGTCCTGGAAATCTGGATTTTTATTTGGATTATTTTGCCCAGTATAAAAAAAAATATCAGGATCGAAAATCATAGCACAAGGTCAGCCCTCTGGAAACGTGTCAGGTTTATCGCTATCGAAAGGGGAAAGGGGAGGGGGGGGGGGCCTTGACCGTGTGTTCTGCCGCCGGCCCAGTTGTCAAGGACAGCTCCTGCATAATGCAGCATTGAGAACCACATCACACGTGGGTCACCACGCCGCGCAGAGGTGGAATTCGAAAATGGAACAGGAAGTCCCAGACAGTCGTTACATCATTTGAGCAGTGTGTAAATACTTGACGCTCTTGAGGCCATGCATCAGTGGGAAAGGAGAGTAGAAACAACACCATCATTCGTAAAAATGGTTTAATTAATAAAACTCTTTGTCAATCAACCAATCTCCAATCGAACAAATTAATATAATCATCTGATCTGAAATTACCGATTTAGACCCATTGAGGAGCGAACAGCTTCAACAACGGCAAGGTCCAAAGGGAAAGAAGATGAAGAAATGTACGGGGATCACATTCACACGCACACACCCGCACGTTTACAAAGGAGACACTCGCACACTCACTCAAGGGCCGGAAAGAATTCCTCTGCACTACAACCTAACAATCATAGTCGTAAAAATACTAGAGCTGCAGTCAAGATGCAGCCCAATACAGAACGTGGCGCGGCACCTCCGAGGGCACCTCCCTGCGTGGCGGGATGTCCGGCGAGTTGCCTACCGGCCAGGAGGTGGATACATACCGCCCCTCGCCTCGCCTCGCGCCGCCACGACGAGCCTTTATTAAAAAAATCTTTATTTAAGACTACGTACGACACAAAAAGTAATTATTATTTACACAGTAAAAACACATTCCATATTAATTAGCGCACTTTATACAATATATATCACTGCAAAACGTTTTGCTTATATTTACACTCATTTTTTTTTACATATCATTTACAAATATTGCAAATTTAATCACTTTGTTCGTTTAGTTGGCACAATTATTAAGTAGAGACACATTTGTCTCCTTGTTTAGTCGAAAAGAGGTTCTCTCCATGCAGTTAAATGGTATTCGCGGGTCAAATAAGTATTCGATTGTTTATTGGTGCAGTTTGCTGCATGGAAATAAACCCTTTATCATTTAAGAGTTTAGTTTGAGCGAGGCAGCGGCGGGGTTAGGGCAGGGCCGGGAAGGGGTGGTGTGTTCTGAAACCCAAGGGAATTCCTTTCAAATAAACATACAGTTCAATGCTCGAATAGATTTGTGTTTGCATCAATATACTTCTACTTATGAAAAGACGGTTTTATGATGCTGAAATTGCGTGAATTCAACAATTCAACTGCATTTAGACCAATGTTTACCCAAAAGAAACTCTTGTTGAAGGCGAGGCCACATATCTACCACATACTACACTCAAGTAATTTTACTCTACATATAGTCATGAAATACATATAAGTGTCTAACTAAAGGCCCATATGAATTGCTAATTATGTATACTCCATGAAAGAAGCGGACAGATAAGCTTTGATCCAGCCTATAAGTACATTGCAAAGAGGAAACGCTCAAAAGCAAATTTATATTCTTTAAGTGATTTGGGAATGGGCTTTGAGCTCAATTATTTAAAAATAAAAAAAGAAAGGCATAAGTCCATAGCACCATGCCATAAAGTTTTGCTTTAAAAAGTAAATATAAGTCAGAATGCTTTAGGTGTTTTTCAAGCAGCACAAACATCATGAAATGGGTTTGGGAGGGCCACACATCATGACGTCTCATTGTAACCCGCCGTCCAACAGATGTCACCCGACCCATGTAACAGTCAACATCCACCATCACCTTCAAACCCTTCATAAACCATCAGTAAGGCAGTGAAACAACAGCAGTCATTGAATTATCTTTGCTATGACAACAGACTAGTCAAATATCATTTCAAATACCGTTGGAGACATCTAAGAGTTGTCATAGAAGAATTATGGAGGCCAAGTATGGACAATCCTTGCTCCAGGTAAACTTATACAAGGTAGGTTAACAAATTTGATGTTTTCACAGGAACAGGAATTGCCTTAAAACACTGGAGTGAAAATGATGGTTGTCCCACACACAGATATGGTAGCACTGGAAAATGACTGAAACAATGACCCAATTTGAACTCCACCGCTCACTGCCTCTGGCCAATAACTAGTCTATCTAACACACATATATCAAAAGACGATTACCCTGGCCTATATTTTAGTGACATTTTTAATTTTACAACTTCACAAACATAACGATCGGGCATTGAAAAAACAAATATGAGGTACCAGCATGGGTTGTTCAATTCAAAGGTGCTATCAAATGAAACTTTTCATATGAGACATGAGATAACATGGCCGTATTTGTATGAAGGGTAACCGCCCATCTGGCAATCCAAAAGGCTATTGTAACAGCAGTGCTTGGCAGAGTGCACACTCAGCAGCCAAATAAAAATCATCTCAAACCACAGTTAATAAACTCTGATAACGAAACAATGCTAAGAAAACAATTAAATCAAGCACAACACCATATTATATGACCGTCCATCGAAATTCAGGAATAGACCTCAATGCAGGAAGAGCAACAACATTTGTTGTCTCTATTTGGTCAGGGCAGTGTAAACTAACAGCGCAGCTCTCAGCCACCTCAAGAACTGACCCTTCACAGATGGAGTGCTTTGGATGTTCAAAATTAAAGAAACTGCTCCCTTGAGAACAGTTCAGGATACAAAGCTAGCTAGCTAGCGTGAGGGCACGTGACTAAACCAGAGAAGCAATTTTTGAGGTGGATTTTGGCTGCAGAGTGTGAAAGCCACCACTATTTCATCTTGGGTAGACCTTGGAGCGCCATTCAACGAACCAAGTCCAAAGGTAAATTCAACAGTATTTACCCCAATACATTGTTTACAACAAAATCTGATGACGAACGGCGCTAAAAAAAAAAAAATAACATTGGTCAACGCCGTTGGGGCAGGCAAGGTCTACCCTCAGGCGAGCACTTGAGCCTTGCATGCTGTACATATAACAAAAATACCGCTGAAGTTACACACGAGAATACATCTATTGTTCAGTAAATATGAAAAAATTATATAATCATTTATAATAATAATAATTGAGCCTTTTCCCGTTTACTTAATGGAAGCAACTGGAAACACGAATTCACATAATGTATAAAACATGTTTTCCATATTTTGAACTATAATTCGAGTATTCAACATACAAATCATAATAGTAATGATAATGATGATGATGATAATAATAATCATAATAATTACAGTAATAGTACTCATTAAATTGTATGTGAGTTGTACTGACCTAACAGCAATGAATACAGGACCCGCCTGGAGTATTCATACAAGCACCATCAGGTCAGTTTGTTCCACCATCACACGATAATTTTCCATTCAAAATCACAGGGTGCACTAGCAATGGGTGTAATGACTGTAAATGGCAATCTCATCCAAAAGAAGAGGAGGATAAACCAGCCACTCACCTCGACAACAATAACATGGGTCGTAGATATCGGAGGGGATTTATGCAAGTTGATTAGAAAGAATTCACATGAAATCACAAAATAGAGGAACATATTGTGGACAAGTCCAGAAAACAAACTCAGGAAAAGCAGGCAGTAAGCATTGAAATGAATTTACGATTGTGTTCAGTCAACTTGAGCAAAACTTAAAGAGAAATGTTGAAAGAAGACGTTGAGGAGAATGTAAAGCTATGACGGGTTCACTAAATAGTATACCAGAAGTTGCATCATTTTTATCTTAAAATTAGAAAAAAATAACAAAAATCTTACAAAAAAGACATTGCTGGATAGAATAGATAGGCATAAGGCCACCAAACCAAATGAGAGTTGAGGTGCAGCCACAGGCCCGCTGTGTGCTGCCAGCCTCCTGGTCCCGGCCCTATAACGCCCTAACTCGAGTCGAATGCACTGGCTCCTGCCGCCTGGGCAGCGCTAGGGCGAGCCGCTCGGCTCAGGAACCGAAGAAACCTCAACCCGGGTCACGACGAGTGTCGCGACAAAAACAAATACAACCAACCTTATCAGTGACAAAAATTAGGATTTCGGCTTTGGGGTTCATCTACTCGACTTCTCATAGACATAGCAAAAACTAATAAAGAAAACAAATCAAAGACCGGTCCTCTTATATTCAGCGTGCACCAGGGATAGAATTCTCCGTGAGTCTGACAGGTAATGACAAAGAAGAGCATAACGACTGTTTGACTGAAGGTCGTAAGCTCTGCGCGGACTTGAAAGACGCGGCATGGTATGGTGCACACTCGGATAGGCTTCCGGTACCAATTGTAGTATTTCTAAAAAATATGTCAACGGCCCAACAATGACAACAACACGTATGTCAAGGAATGGTCTGCATCAAATTAGCAATAGTTTGGTCATTTGTTCGTGGGTGCGAGTACCCGTTGGGCTCTACCCACGTACCAACACAAACTTGAGATCCCACGCCTGGCGAGACACGCCACGGTCGGGTCCGGTCCCGCCCAGCACCGCCTGGTCGCGTCCCGCTCTAAACAACAAACAAATTGAGCGAGCCCCGAGGCTCCGAACAGAGCACAAGCCACAGGCCTTGCCGCAGGCCTTGCGACAGGCAGTGTCACTGGACGATGATGTGGGGCGCGGACAGGAGCACGGCCACCGTGGCGATGATGGTGAACACCGTGAAGATGATGAGGCAGAACCGGTCCACGACCATGGCGGCGAACTTCCAGTCGTTGATGAGCTCCATCTCCTCGTCGTTCTTCTTCATCCTGTTGGTGATGAACTGCAGCTCGCGAAGAATGGCCTGAAACAGCAGAGTGAATCCTTCCATTGTTGGGGGGGAAAAATCATGTAAACTTCAATTATTATTATTGTGGGGTACGGGTTTTTATTTTAAGACACTGGGGGGGGGCATCTTTATGTACATTTTAGAGAGGTTTTGTAAAATAAAAATTAATTTTGCACGATTTTCGACTGTGTTTTGGCGAATTTAAGTGAAATTGAATACATCGAATTTAGATGTACAGCTTTTGGGAGCAATTATTTCCCCCGTGGCATGAGCTAAAAGTGTTCCGTACGAGCGAAATCTGAAAATCATACTTAAAAGCGGGATTGTGATTGAAAAGCGTTTTCTTTTTGTTTGCTTTTCTTCTCTAGGAATCATGTAAGTACTCTGAGGAAGGTTTGCCGGCGCACGTACCTGCAGGTCCCTGGCTGCTACCGGGCAGGCGGGACTGCCGGAGCTGGCGTCCTCAAGAGTGGACGCGGGCCTCATGCTGCTGTAGGCAGCGCTGTTGGGCACGCCGTGCGATCTTCTGAAGTCGTCGTCGATGTCCAGCACGTTGGCGAGCAGGCTCTTGGACGAGCGCTCCTTCAGTTCCATCTCCTTCATCCTCGCGGAGATCATCAGCTGCTTGCGAGTTATTTTCTTGCCCGGCCTGCTCATGCACAGGACCCAGGGCAGCCACAGGAGGAAGACTTTTTTAACCTGGGAATCACCACGCGGACGTGTTAGTGGTGACGTGCACACGTAAACACCGTACCCGCAAGTCCGGGATTTGTCGCAGCGACGTAAATTTCAAGTCAAAATGACAGCTTCCGAAGTCAAATTTAGTCAAATTGACGTCATTTAGGCCTCACGTTGATATCACGGTTACGGGATGTGTTATTTAGGTGGAGGACCGAACTGTGCGAGGAAGAAGACAAAATCTGTCTCAGCGTAGAGCCAACGCCCGGGCGGCCGGGACTCCAGCCTAGCGCCTGCGACGATAGGCCGACCCGCAAGGCACGGCTGTGGCCCTGCTGCCTATCTACCAGGCGCTCAGTCTGCACGAACAATAGTTCTCCCGGGGAAAAGATATCAAAAAGTAAAACGAAAGAAGAGCCGATGCAAGTAAAAAACAAAAGGTGAAAGAGACGAGCCGTGTCAAAAATGAGTTGTCTTTTATATTTTGAAAATATTATTTTTTTCGAATCTTTTGAAGGTTTATGGAACTCATCCGAGTCTATGATTTCTTTCCTTCAAATCAACGTTGGCAGGGCGTTTCAAAGGGCTATTCGGGGGAAACTGTCCTCTGCGAATTCATTCCATTTGATGGTTAGAGTTTTACAGTGGACGACTCACCCATGAAGGCATCTCATGGATGTCTGCGGTGCGATGGTGGAAGTTGAGGACGACGACAGTCAACACCACAGAGGATGCCACCATAAACATAATGCAGTTGAAGTACGTCCCTGGAAACAAACAGGCACGGTGGGCGTCCTTAGGCGGGGCCATTCCAAAGGAAGTGGAACTATCTGTCTTCAAAACTAAAATCAATTGATTTGAACATTATTGCAACACAGGCTATTTAAGTTGACTGAAAGAAGTCCCTATCGGTTTAGATGGTATGTGGATCCCTCACCGGGTTCCAGTCAGTTACTGCAGCGCAAACACATTGATTCTCTAAACGGTTTGGTCAGTGAGCGTATTCAGATTTAGTTCGATCACCATGCAATTACTCGAATTTTGGTGCTTTGATCGCATTCCTATAACAAGTGCGAATGTTTAAATTGCGTTGCACTGAGATCTCTACTTGGAAATCAATCAAAAAATACTTAGGTCACTTAATATTATAAAATAGTTTCAAAATCAACAAGTAATTAATATGCGTTGTTTACTTTGGATTACAAAACGTGTATTTACATTTAAAAACAACTTCCACATGAAGGTGCGAAATACGAATCATAAAAGCGAAAAAAGATTTAGTCATGACAATGATGTGCACTTTAAAAAAGTTACTGAATAAAGCAGATCAAAAGACCGTGCGGAAATGACAATCGGCGTGGAAACAAAACTCGATACTACTTTTTCTTGTGCGAATCGAATCAAATGAGGGCGCAAATTAATCATCTTGTCGGAAGAATTGGTCGTTACTTGGGGACAATCAATAAGGCCTGCAATTGGATGTAAATGAGCTTGCAGATAAAACAGGAGTATCGAGTTAAATTCCGGCGCTGAATCTACGGTCATCTATCATACTGTACGACTCGCCAAAGAGTGTGCTTCGCAAAGCAATCATGGACTAAAAACAAGTGCACTCAACTGAAAGTTCTTACTGCACACACATCGTTTCACACGAAGCCAGATGTAGATTTAGATTTCGAAAGCGTTTGATAGTTTTGAATCAGAACTAAGATTTTCTTTTTAGTTATGAATACGTAACCTACGGCTTTAGCGCTGGGCCAGTTAGGCTGTTTTTGTTTTTCAGACCAAGCGCGCAAATTTAAGTGTAGCTAGGATTTCTGCACTTAACACACCCAAAAAGACTAATCAAATACGACGAAAACTTGCGTTTTTGGCGCAGTTAAATTAATGTATAGAACGTGAAAGACGAGAAGTCAGATACCGCTACAGTCAATTTGAAGTCCAAACGACCTGGTCTGGAAAGCGGGTATGAGTAACTTAACAGAAGAATTATTTAGATAGGGAATGTTTAGAAACCCTCCGTACAAACAATGTACGTAGACGGCATGTTTTATCTCAAAAGCGTTCCAAAGTGAGAAAGTGATTAATAAAGAAAACACCATACCTAGTTTAAAGACTTACTGCGTAAAATGCCGCGAGTTAGCGAAATCTTACGCATATACTGTAAAAAGTATGAAAGCTTAAAAAAGAATGCATACGCAAAAGACAAGTAGGGTGGAGTCAATTGATACTTGGAGGTGGAGGGATGTTCATGGTCCAATTAAACACCACAGCTTAGGAAAACACGTTAGTTAGGCACAGCGGTTCAATATCGGTACGTTTAGCTGAGAGGTAGAAACAAGAAAGTAGCAAGAGGATCTTGGCCGCACTCAGAGAGCGTGATCAAGAAGCAGATCGTTCGTCTTAGTCAGTCATAATGGAAAGCCAGCTACAGAAAGTGAACAGGAAAGAAGAGGTTCCTTAAAATAGATAGATGGATAGATAGATGGATAGATGGAGGGACAGATAGACAGATAGATGGATAGATAGATGACGAGAGTAAGGAGACAGAATAGTACGAAACAAGGCAGATTAAGGAGACAAGAGAAAGAGGAAGATGTGTCAAAAATTAGGTACAAGCCAACACATTTATTTAGATCGTTGCGATGACTGCGTTGTATTTATCCCAGGTGGATTACTTAAAGAGCCAGGAAAGAAAGTTTTTGATTAGCGGTCACGTTTATAAACACAGTTCAAATAGAGGTGAATATGATTAGTTAACGCGATGGAGCTGCGAGCAGGCAGGCCATATGAATAGAACCATAATAGAGCACTTTCTTTTCTTTGAGGAAAGCGACGGCTTAACAAAATCGGTACATTCGCACAATTTCGACGATTGTTATATATTAACGCTAAGGCTTCAAATAAATTTAAATATTTGGGACTGTTTTCGGAAAACGTTTTTTGCGCTTGTGAAAAATGCTTCAAGGGAGTGACATTTAGTCGCGTTTTGTCAAATGAGCAAAGCGATAGGCCAGAAGGGCTACTGATCACGTTGCTACACGAACAGGGACTTCAAATTTACTAATTTGCCAATTTGGTATGTGGCAGTTCAGTACGGAGCACACCTACTTGTAGAACTGACTACTAAGTGCGGCAAAGGAGGCGCTCAAATTATTTAAGATGTAAAGACGTAAAGACAAACATACTGAACATACTGCACGCAGAATGCGCAATACCAGTAACAAAAATTTTTGAAATATTATATAAAATGTAAATACTGAATACAAATGTCGGAACTAGACTACGAAGGCCTCCCAGTACTTACAGATTTCACGAGCGAAAACAATTCAAGTGACCTGGTCTGGCAGCAACTCCATCGCTAAGACACCGTTTGGTCTTAGCTGGGCAACCGCCCACCACGCTCTGCAAGTGGTTTTATCCACAAATACCTTCGATTTTCAAAATGTCTGTAGATTGGATTTACCAGCATACGCTTTAGCAAAATTTGTCTAGATTTACGCGGGAAGAGGAAAAGGAAGACGCGTGGTAGACGGTAGCACCAAGTTTATGGGCGGCGCTCCCGGCTCCCTGCCTGCTGGTCCTCTCTCGCTGCGCTGCTCCTAATACAGTATTTACAGAAGGTTGTCTACCACTAGCCAAAAATCAAAATCCAAAACCCAAATCCAGCAAACGTCTATCAAAAAATCACTGCTTGGTGTAGTCTGAAAGGGAGGAGTAAAGCTTTCGTCACACAAAAAGCTTCAAAAAAGTCATCTTTCGTGTACCGAGGCACACACCAAAATTCAATGACATCGACAAAAACTATGTAACGGGTATTTCCTATGCTTGCTAAAATCGACAGCGTTCAGTCTATTCCAGATGGAGAGGGACGTACGGCACAACACAGAAGAAGAGACTATAGATTGACTCTACAAAATATAAAGGACCGCCCTAAAAATTGAAAAGTAAAGCAAAAGACAAAGCCATGCTTGGAGCAGCTTACCGAGCTTTAATCCCCCGTAAAAATACGCCTAACAAACTTCATTGCAGATTCCCATCCCAGCCCTCACCTTTCCCATATCTCATCCAAAGTCAATGCTGTGCAAGCTCTCCCACTTTCCACTTTTAATACAGTTTAGGCACGGTTCAAAAGGCAGAGGACCATGGAAGGTAGGCAGTGCTAGTATCGACAAGAGACCTGCCGATCAGATTCCAGATGTCGACTGACCTGACCGTTACTTTTGTCCACGACAGTACTTTCGTACGTCTCAGTCTGAACCATTGCCCAATATCACTTCTGATGCCAATCCGAGCTGCTCGGCATAGCTGTGCTGGCACTGCCAAAAGTCTAGTTAGCCACACCAATTAAACTGCTCCAAAACCCTCTGGAAGTTTGCAGTTGGGAAGAAAAAGCTGGCAAAAGAGCACGCCCAGCGCTGTGTTGGTGAGTTTCATGCCTACAGATTATATTGATTTTTAAGTGTCAAAGTAATGCCTGACAAGGCTCTAGACAAAAATTACTATGAAAGACTCGACCTTTGGTAAAATAGCCACTCTTTGCCTCGTCAATCCCAAGAAAAAGTTGGGAAAAATTCATTCTTACCGATGTATGCTACCCTGTGGAGATGCTTGCTAAGACAGAAGAGAATAACTTACGATCCTCAAACTAAGTAATAAGTTGCCTACCAAAGAAATAAAAATTCATAGTTTTTGAGAAACTAACATACCTTTCTTGCACACCGACTTCCTCGTGACAATGTGCGATGTTCACAAACTAATTCTACACTTAAGGGACTCCGCCGAAATAACCAAGTAAGCAGATATCTTTCAACTCGACGCATTGAATGGACTAACTAACGTGACTGCGTTGGCATTACTTCAACATGAGCTTTAGGTAGTCAAGAGTGTACCAAAAATATAGGTACCCTAAGTTTAAAGTGTGAGAAATATTTAGTAACCACCCAACGTTATTAACAGACATTTTATATGTGCAGTGAACAAGTCCTTAGCTTAAATTCATAGGCAAAATGAATTAAATTTTGTGTTTCTATCGATATCGTCCACAATGCACTGTAATAACAATTCGCCGAGGATATGTGAATGCAGGTAATGAATCTCACCATACAACGCAAAACCAAGCAACATCAACATGTCTACTGAAATACGATACGATCGTTGTCGTTCACCTGATGCACCCGAGTCCACGTCCGAGATTTGTTTTCAGTACAACTAGCAATTCAAATCTGACTGCCCTGCTCGGAGTAGACTCAGCATACAGGACCGACTAACGACGAGCAAACCAACTTCTACTTCACGGCAGGACATGGCAACAAAATATTCAAGCAACAACTAAAATCAAGGAACACACCAAATGCGGTACTGAAGAAAACAAACAAGAGGGCTTTAGCAAACAATTTCAACCTTGAATACTGGAGTTTTAGTAGATGTAAGGACAACAAAAGTGTTTATGGGAAGCAAGCAAGGCCCCCTCAAACTATCCAAGTATCTGCGACCCAACGGAGATGCACAGATATATGGTAAAACATCAACAGCAACAACAAATAGGTAATATGAATAGTGTGGAAATGTTTAGAAAGTAATATATATATAAGACACTGAGAAGCAGGCTGGTACTTTGAACTGGCTCTACCTAACAGCGGTATGGCATCGGACACCTGCGGAAGAGTCTCAGCCACCAGGTTCAGAAACACTGTCAACGAGAGAAGGATGGTCACCCCTGAAACAGACACGCCACCAGTCACACACTGTATCCACTTCATGAATTGAGATAAGGTTGCTGCAACTATCCTAACTCACACAGCAACGGCCTTCGAATAACCTAAGTCGGTTTCCATGACTACGTTACCTGTCGATGAGAAGTAAGCGCCAGCTCCTCGCACACCTACGTGCTGTGCTAGGGTCGCCTCAGAGGCATACAAGTGCGTAGAATGAGGGGGAAAAGAGATATGAAGGATATTACACAGGGAAGCCTTGAAGAAGACAACAGCATTGGAGATAATGAAGAAAGTGCCACAGAATACTAGTCTATGTACTAAAGGGAAAAAATGTAAATCTGCAAACAAAGACTTTCCCTCCAAAGCCAGTAGCTTCACGACAGGCAAGCCTGAGGTAATACCAGTTGGGAAACCTCAAGCACAGCACAATTGAGAAGGAAAACGAGTGTAATACACGTGCAATATTGTCGGCACGGCCTGCGAGTGACACACCGCACCGCACCGAGCCTACCTATCAAAGGTACTGCATCCGATGTAACCGGCATCGACTCCGCCACCAGGTTGAGGAACACAGTCAACGAAAGAAGAATCGTCACTCCTGCAAGCAGTTTGTCATATGACTGGCTGCTAATAACATTCTCTTAGCGGTCACTGACTTAGATGCGTCCCCTGCTGTGAAACGGACGGTTCTGCTGCGAAAGTAGTTTGGCTGAAACGGAAACGGCACACTCGCCTTCGCAGGTTTTGCGGGCCTGAATTCACGACTTAAAGGAAAAAAAGACAGCACGAAAATGTGGGTGGCTAGAGCGTAGATAAGGTCGATTGTCCCTCAACTTCCAGTCAAAGGGGCCGTCTATAAATGAAGTAATGCTTCGAGAGAAAGGAGTCTGACCGAATATTAATTACCTCTGAGCAGCATAATTTCAAAAAGGACACCGACTTAAAAAGTTAAAATGTACAGTGACATCATTTGGGGACGACCCCTTCGACTATGACTATACTGTCAGAGTCAGTGCGTCGCAGATATTAGTCAAATGAAAAAATGTAGCAAGTCGAAAAAATAATCCAAGGAATGTTCTTTTCCTGAACCCTTTAGTGCGCGGATTCCCCCTTCCTCCAAGTATCAGAAACTCCAGAGCCCGATTACCAGCATACCTATTAAAGGCACTGCGTCGGACGTTGTCGGCATTGATTCCGCTACCATGTTGAGGAATACAGTCAGTGAAAGAAGAATAGTGACCCCTGAAAGAAACAAATCGTCACTCCGTGCTCTATTCGTTCGCTTCAGAGCTCCTCCTGGTGTATGTCAAGGTTACTTACCGGCAGGGGCCCGTCCCATTTTACCTTCCTACTAATGTCAATACCCTAATTAGCTACAACGAATGGCTTGCCATAACAATCAGACGCTGTCTGCATCCGTGTGGAGCTGTGTTTCATAGACAAGCTGGCCCACTTACGACAGCAAACCAGACATGTTGATAACGGACACCATATTGAACAAATTCGGGTCGGGGAGGAAGTACACAAGAAAAAGAAAAGACAGACACGTTCGAAACGAAGGAAAGACTACAATAGTTCAAGTGGGAAAGTGGAAACGTAGGACAGGGAAAAGAGAGAGATGTGAATGAGAGAGAGGGGGGAGAGATGTGAAGGAGAGACAGAGAGGACAGAGGGGAGAGCGCGCACGCAGGTATCGATTGAGGACAGCTGGGAGGGGTGGTGAGGTGACCCACATCTCACAGGGATGCTGCTGGGTCCAGAGGGAAAGAGATCCTGCGTAAATCATATCAGAGTGTACCCAAGGGATTCGCGGCTATCAAACTGCAACCAATCAAATCATTAATGTTCACAGTCATGACTGCAAAAAGTGAGAAGATTTCAGCAAACTCCTCATAAAATAACGACAGTATACCTGTGCGATATTTGTAAACAACCCAATCTAACTAATGTGATAGTGATAGTGCTATGAATCATGCAGTGTGAAGGAGGAGCTCAGCCAACAAATCAAATGGTTAATAACACTCAACAGCGACGATGCTAATAAATTCTCAGCTGAAAAAAAGTAACATACACAAGAATACATCGCATAGTGCACAGCACGGCATGAGGGCATTAGAAATGTAACCTAAATCAAATAATTGGCAATAATATTTATCCAGGCATATAGTATTGTCAGAGACTATCTACTTTTGGCTGATTAATGGATTTGTCCACAGAAAAGTCTTATAACTTACGCGCATGCATAAACACGAATATTGGGGTTCTGGGCGAGATACTTCGTTATTTAGATTGGATGCAATTTTTATTTATTTAGGGGACCCCCAGAAGGCAAGTCCAAGGTCCCATAGCCCAAGCACTGGTCAGCTAATAATTTCGCTTATCAGCTGAGCCGTATAGGCAACCAGTGCGAGACGTTGAACAATCGGCACATGGACTTGCCTTGCGCAGAAGCGTTACATACGATTTGGAGCCGTGTTTCAACACCTCAAAGTTTTTCGATGCCGATCAGGTGTTTGGGATCCGAACCGTACGTGAGAACATCTGCGCATCAGCGTGACCTTCTGACAGCAGCCGCAGTCAAACTAAGACCCTCGCCAGCGACACTCTGAAGTACTGTAGCTAAGCGAAATAGTTTTCAAAACATGAACACCAAAATTGAAAATTTCTTGAAATTCGAATGCATTTTTCATCTAATGAGAAATAACTGACGTGACATTTTCAGATAATTGCGCTTAAACAGTAACTCTTACAATTTTACTCGAATTTCGGGCCAAATTTTGATGAAACGAACGGAAGTTCGATGCGCGTATACTGAACTAGATTCCCTTCGGATCCACGACGTGAACGATGATTAAGGCCGGCTTGCGGGCAGCTGACAGGAGTCACAGCACGTTACAGGAAGACGAGGAACATGGAAGGGGGTTACCTAGGGTGAGCTTCTCCCCGGAGTCGGGTGGCAGGGTGAACCCGAGCAGAGCCATGGAGCTGATGAGCACGCACGGCACGATGAGGTTGAAGAAATAGTAAAGCGTCCTGCGCCGGATCTGTATGGTGAACGTCACATCCACGTACGGTTCCGGACAGCAGGCGTACATGTTCACGTTCTTCTTGCCGGGCATTCCTGCGCCACACACGAGAGTGAGCACCGAGCCGGCAGTGATACCAAACGACAGCTTGTAGTGGAACCCATCTCCAAGAGGAGAGGCCAATCCAATCAGAGCGTTTTATCTTATTAGACACGTGCAAGATTTTTAGAACATTAGTTTAGGTCCCCTAAAGGCACACAGTTTACTAGATTTACTCATTTACATAGCAATTTGGAAACAAATTTATGTTGATTTTTATGACCATGATTTGAAAAGGCGTTACAATACAACGTAAGATTAGTTTCTAAGTTCGAATAGAGAGTAACAATATTTTATGGGGAATTAGTAATTGATTTTGATAGCATTGGGGTTAGATTTATGTTCAAGCACCAAAGTTTTCTCTCCTACGTTCAGTGCAGTTTCTTCGAACTGCGGTTCGCGCGAGACACAGAAAATTAAGGCAACCACGCAACAATAAACGATTTAGGCAGATATTCAGTGATGATTTGAACATTAACACAATTGTAATTTATTTTTGATTTCTATAAGTTATTCACTCTTAAGATTATTCTTCATAGAATCTAGATATTAGAGCCTGAATTTTGTCCTAGATGTAGGCATAAAAGACAGTTTAAGAGCGTGAAGACAATGAAGGAGCTGCATACGTAATGAGGTCAACCACCAGCTCGATCTCAGATGACGTGCCAAGAAAAAACAATAATACGCTTCCTTTTTCAAGTCATTCACGCAAAAAACGTATCTTATCTTTGCCTAATAGAAGTATTAAAAGTTTAAGTTTACTGACTAACGCCGAACTGAATGCGAAAGGACGACCTCCCCTACTCAGGGAGTATCATTCTCTCCGCGACAGACTCCGCTGCAAGCTATCTTGAGCATAGAGAAATAGAAGAGCGTTAAAGCCCTGGTGCGCGATGGGTCCGGGACATTACACTGTTCAATGCATTTGCTTACTCAACAAAATACAAATGTGAGAGATAAAATAGTACACAATAAGATCTACTGCGGAAAGAGATGTCAACTTTGGTACTTGTGCAGATCTATGTGGTGATGGGCTGTTGACGGGCAGCAACACCATCACCCTAGTGTCTACGCGGGCTATTGATATACAAGCCGCGCGCGTACAGTCTACCTCAAGAAAGTACTGCCTTAGGCTGAAGATACAAGAAAATAGTGCAGGCGCGTATAAGGCAGAAATGCACTGTTATAATCGGTGCATCGAATCAGTAAGTAATAGCAGGAAACCATGTCAAAAGTATGACTACCTTAGCATGGCCCACCGAGTAGGCTCTTACAGAGTACCAAGAGCGGCACGCTGTGCCATTTGAACGTCCCGCCTTCTCTCTGCGAGCAACGAGAACGGAAGAAAAGGTGGACTTACCAAGTAGATACCATTCCCCGTTCGTGATGAAGTCGGAGAGGTCGCCGCCCTCCTCCGAGTTGAGGACGAGATCAAGCTGCAACAGAAGCACTGCGGGTGCATGCCTGTCCCTGCAGTGCGCCAGCACCGCGGCCTCCAAGCGGAACAACTCCCGGCCCAACGCCATTCACAGAATTTAAGAGAAGATTCGTAACTAAACTTCCACACCCCACCTAGAAAAAGTGACTCATTGACCCCTCACTCGTTCTGGCACGGACTGTACTGCAAGAATTGAACTGCCCTGCTGACAGTAGACTCATAGTAGACAAAGTGTTAACTTCCTAGCTGAAGTTCCGCTTGGGGCGCCCCACTGATACGTCACAAGACTACACTCACAAACAGAAAGTAAGGTACGGTCATAAACTACGCCTAACTAATGAAACCAACAAGCAAGTATTTCAAATAGGAGGAGCAAGGGCTATGGTACACGCTGAACAGCATGGAACGCAAACAGCTGCCGTGTGGCTAGGTTCTCGACACGACATCCCATGCGACGTAAGTAAATTGTGCTCAACTTACAGATTGTACCAATAAAGGAACATTCCCAGGTCCAGGGGGACCTAGTTACGGAGCCGTTTCAACTGAGACACCAAATGTGCGCTCACTGTGCGGCGTGCGGGCAACGGCAGAGGCAAGCTGGCCAAATGTTTACAGCTCAATAACTAAAAACTAACCAAAAACAGAAGTTCACGTACGCCATAGGAAGATATCCTAGCCGCACATTTCAATACCATGAATAATTTGGGATCCCAACAATCAGAAACACGACTGGATACGAACTGCGTGCTTCTACTTACAATCAGTCGTGATGGTTTAAATCCGAGATTTATAAAAGGTACCGAAGCAAGTTCACAGACTGAAAGCATGCTAAGGGGGCAACCTAAACAGCGCCGACAAAATTTCATTAAGGACAGGAATTTTTAAAATTTCGAACTATGCCTCTTTATCGCAAGGGGATGTCTCTTATTACGCAAAATAAAGTAGGCATATTGCGGAATGAACACTCACATCCATGAGCAGAGAAAAAAAGCGAATTTTGTTTTAAAACGTTAGATTTAGAGAGCTATGAGTTTTTAAAAGTTCCATGATGAGCAGGGTGTACCATCAAAGTCGTCACGAAGTCTTGCATTAAGTTTAAGAAAAAACGAAAAACAAATTTTTTTCCGCGAAGCAGAAATGGTTTACGGTAAAAAAAATGACAAAACATTATTGGAAGTTAAATCATCATGCATTAATAAAAGTTTGAAGTTTGAAAATGAAAACGACAAGCCCTTGAATTACAATTAATCAAATCTAGGTGAAATTTTTCATCTATGATATGTGTGTTTATGTAAAACGAATATTTACATAACATGCCTAGAGGAGTTTAAATTGTTTTGACACACTTCAGCAAGTATGATTGTGATGTTATGTTTAGTTTTTTTAAGTTGGAGGAGACAGCAACTCTTTGCGGTTAGGCATCAGCACTCCCACATAGCACAAAAAAGCGGGTACTGCAAAACAGATTAAACCTTGCATTATTACAGGACAGAGCTGACGGAACATCTAAGGAAATAGGAAAAGAAGGGGACACGGCTAATCAGACTGACGATATCATCATATTGCAGTCAACAATAATGAAATAAAGACGAGCAACGCAGGTATAAACTTCTCAAGCATTCGCTAAGAAACCCTTCTCACTACTTTCTATTGAAACACTGTACGAAAGCATGATCACAACAACAAATCTAAAATCAAGACTTTTCATAAAGTTCCTTCCGGTCTGTTGTAATGTCAGAGTGCAGATCCGAACGCCCGTCAGGTTCACGTGCCAATAACCACACAGAAAACGAAAATCTCAGATTCTATGGCAACCCAACCAGAAACCACGGAAAACATATTTTACGAGGTTCTTTTTAGACTTATTCCAAAATGACCAAGAAGCTAGGCTACGTGCTTTGGAATAGCTCTTAAAACGTCTGCCCCAATACATATTTATCCTTGGTTTCTGAGTTGCGCCCAAGAATCTGGATTTTTGTGTGTTTTATTTGTGCATGCACGTTCGAAAAGAAATAACTTAAGCTTTAACATCAGTAACGGAGCACTCAATGTACTTGAACGGATGGATAAACATCGGAAATGTTACTACAGGTGATTCTGGGATGTAAATATAATCTGACGCCTATGCAGCAGTCGTTGTGTGGCTTGTATTTGCCCCGTATTGAAGACCAGTCACAAGCAACAGGCGCGCAACGAGGGGATGGGAAGCGAGGGGAGGGAGGCACAGCGACGCTTAACTCTCGCTTTGATTCACTGGGGGTGGGGGTGGGGGGACGTTACGTGTAACGCAAGGCACGGCGCAAATGGACCCGGTGAACTGTTCTCATCTGAATTTAGAACCTTGAAGCATCTGCATCTATGTCCAGTCCTTTTAATGGAAGTCGTGTGGGATAGAATACAGGTCTCTTTCAACCCCATTCTGATGTCACAGCGCACCACGCGAACCTGGCGGGGGTGCGAATGACTCGTTTGACAGTCAAGCATGCAGCTGCATGTCTACAACACAATGCAGAGCTGGCCCGACACAGGGCCGCAGTATCTACACGGTGCACAAGCCGCACACACGCATGCAAGGACATCCCCGGCCCCGGCCACAGACCGGGTCTGGTTCAGTGTGTGGGCCATTAACTCTCACGAGTGCAGAAGAAGGAAGATACAGAATCAAGAGAAACACAGTAGGGAAATGAAAGACGGTCACTGTATTGGCCTACTACCAGCCAAACACACATGCGTCTAACACCAGCACAATCGTCTGCAGCCTGCTGGCAGCTCAACTGACGACTACGCAAGAGGGAGGGAGTCAGGATGGAGGGGGGGAGAGCCAAACCCGCCCTGAGCCCAGTCGAACCGCGGCCACCAAGCACACGCTAGCAGGCTGACTAACATGCTGGGCCTGGCCTGCAGGGACGACACGACACGGCGCGGCACGGCGCGGCACGGCGCGACACGACACCAAGCAGTAGCGATCGCTCACGAGTGAGTGTCTTCAGTCCGCACACTATCAGCTAATCACACCAACACTTTCTAAGCGATGCCACACAGCACGGTCAATGTATGTTCCATCAGGACGAGGGCAAGAGGTCTCTGGGAGCCCTTAATCAATGATCATGCCTCAACTGCTTCGTTGATCCGCATTCCATTCCTACAGCAAAGTGTTATTTGACCAGAAAAAAAGAAGTAAAACACATAACGGAGAGGGAAAACACCTTGTCCTTCTCATGCGTCTCTCTGTTAGTGTTGATTATCAACGAGACCAAAACGCGGAAGCCAGTTATTCTCCTCCTTATAAATGTCATTTAACAGTCACCACAATCAGAAAGTTTCCAAAATAACACTGCAAATTTAAAAGAAATCAAAACTAGGAGCATTGAGCGTTTAAAGGGACCAGAAATGAGGGTCGACCCAAATTATGAAGATATTTCCAAGAGCTCATTCTCCCCTTCCCCATATCTTCCCTCTTTTAAGTCGACCACATTGATGGACGGCCCCCTGAGGGATGTGACCGTGCTGTGCTCGCATGGCGAGCTCATCCACCGGTCTGGGACGCCTCAGATGAGTCTTAGCCATTCAATTAATTTCGTTTCGTACAGCCGAGCGGTCCCAGAGCGGTAGCAATGGGCAGGTCAAAACGCACACGCGCCAGGGGCGGATCAAGACGCGTGAGGCTAGCGTGTCCATAGCGAACTCAGGACACCATGGGTGAGAGCGAATGGCCCCCCGGGAAGGGAAGGGTAGAGGGCGCGTCCACAAACACGAACACCAACAGCTGACTGAAGCATTAAGAGCATTTCACAACTGGACGATTACGGAGCTGAATCGTCAGATGCAGGTATTTGTGGACAGCCCCGTGGAGACGCACACCTTGTCGTCGTCTACGTGCCGCCATCACACCACGTCCGTCACACCGCGGCAAGAGAATGAGAGAGTTCGAAACCCTAGTTCGGGGCGAGAAAACAAAGTGCGCGTCCTGCAAGGAAGATAGAACTTATCTTCACGTTGGACTTAGTGAGCGCCGAATTTTCCCACGCAACTTCAAGTATGACGTCATGCATTAATTTAAGTGTACTTCACACCTGACTGTGGGTTTCACATCACATCACGGGGTCGAACAACCGCGCACGTCAATTGTTCTTGCTGATCGAATGAGTTCAGACCGTGCAAAGCGACAGTTCCGCGGGGTGACGACGGGCGTGAGTTGACGACATGGCGTGAGTCCGGGGAGGGTTCTGGTGTCTTGCATAGTTGTCAGAAGAGCCACCCCCAATTGGTCTGCACCATGCAAAATAGTGTTCCATATAGTCATGGTGTTCCCGAGTGATGGTCCACGTAACATGAGTGTGTTGTACGAGCCTTGGTCCTCAGCAGTACTGGGCAGCCCTCTGCAGAGCGGCAGGCGAGTGGAGAGGACCGGAGGGAAGTCCCTTCCCATCCCCGTACCGATCTGACGGGTTGCAAAGTAATCAAAGCCAGACGACCGTTCCGAACAGTCCACGGCACAAGTGCAGTCATGAACTGTGCAGCCGGTTTGAGATCGCAAGGACCGATCCTTGGTCATTCGCCCTCATTTCGAGCAGGCTCTGTCTGTCGTGTCATTCCAAACCGAGTGAGCAGTCAAAGGTTTTACCCCATTTAAGCTTTTTGACGCATTTAGAGTAAATCGAAAATGCCATCAACGGAATTTCTATTTATATAGTGGGTGGTTTGTCGTGTATGTAGGTAAGTCCCGTTTAACAAAGATCAGGTTAAGTCCGCAAGCGAGTGACAGCTATGAGCGCGGATGGATGGCACCACACATAGGTTAGGAATGAGCAAACACACATCCAACATCATCCAACAGAAAAAGCTTAACACCGCTAGAGCCATGACACTTCACTCCGTCACCTGACCATAATCCAGGTACACAAAAATTAATTCAAAACAGATACTGAAAAATAAAACCGTTATCAAAAGATCTAATGGCAAAAATTCTTTTTAATTTAATCATAAATTTCATGACAGCAGGATAAAAATTTGAGAACATTTAATGTATAATTTTTGTTGTAAAGATTGAGAACAAAACAAAAGTTTTAAACTCGACGCTATTCGTGTACCAGACCCATGATCAGGAGAATCGGTATTCTTTTGAGATGTTATGCACTTTGCAAGCGTCCCAAAATATGTGCATGTGCAACAGACTGCCCCACTAATACACACCGAAAGCGATTATATGGGCAAGGTTGAGGGGAGAATGAATAGCCGGCCCGTTGCACAAAGCGAGGGCGGCCATGATTTAGGTTGTTAGTAAATGGGATGTTTCCAGCCAGTACTAGTCATGAGCCATGGGAAACTCGTATTTTTACGCGCTCAGAGAGTTTCGGTTTTGGGGAGACAGCAAAACATATTCCTACTAATATGCTTTCTCTGATTTCTCGAAAGAAAAAAAAAGAAAAAAAGAACTTCCCAATTGACACATTTTAATATCTTCACACAAAACCACTACACGCTGCTGGATTTGCGAGGTACCCAAGTCAAGCAAGTAGTGCAAATGCGCTTGTTTCTGTCTATCTAGGTCCGTTGGAGATGCGTACTACTCTGGTTTAGGAAACCTCGGTTCTTTATTTGGAGACCCCCATGGCTCTGGCTGGCGCTGCTGACGTGCAGCTAGGTGGCGTGGCAGCTACCCTCGCACACTCACACACACACACACATGCACATGTGGGAGGAGTGTGGCCGATTTATATCTAATCATCGCCTTCCTCATTTTAAGGGACATGGTACAAACGCGCATGATCCGATTACACGATTTGGTAACAGGACAACGTTGCGATTGTTACCCTACCCCTCTAGATTCTTTGGTATTATTTAGATTTTGTTTTTTGGTGGCGTGAAGGTGTCTGTTAGATATTAGTATACCTGGCTGCCGTCATACGTCCAGCTACCAAACTTCATGTCACAGTGTTGGTCATCAAAAGGGAACCATGTAATGTCTATCTTGCATGTGCTCTTGAAGATGCCGGGTGGTACGTAGAGGCACTTGCCTGAGTCTCTGACCACAACATTTGTGTGGTACGTTCCGTCGAAACCCTCATCAGCGCTTAGGGGATGGACAAACACACACACACCATGGTTATTCCGACTACCCTAATTGACAGCAGATTACATCGTACATCCAGAAAAATTGCTCTCCAAACTTAAAATCTTAGAAGGTAGCAGATCAATAACTCGCCAAAATTTAGAAAACACAAATAGCTGTAGTGCTTGGAGAGCATTTTTTCTGGGTTGTCCCCCTCGGAGTCCACATGAGAGCCCAAGGGAGAAATCCTTGGCATATCGTCAATGGGAATGCGAGTGCGGCGTAGGAACGAGCAGCACAGCAACATTCAGCCAGGCTTCATCTGTGCTCAAAACAAGAACGAAAATACTGAATAACAAATTTAAAATTTGCGTTCATTTCTATCATTGACATTGACAGAGCACAGCAAGAAACGCGCTGGCCCTCTGCTATTGAAGATATCTCAAGGAGACTGAAATAAGCCAATCATTTGCAATAGTAAGAATGAGAAAATTAATTTGAGATTAAAGTTAGGCCAGCTTCCTGATGCGGTACTGCTGGGAGGCCCGGGCCAGTGGCAGCAGCATGCAGCACCCCTCCCCACCGTCCGATTTAAAGGTTTATTTAGTCAGCGAGTGCGGACACAGTTCAGTCCCCATCGCCACTCGGACCCCCGGGTCAGGTCAGGATTGGGATCAATGGGGTGGAGGCTCGAGGATACATAACTGAACACACAGCGCGGAGCGAAATGATTGCACCGCAATTCGCACTGCAGACACAGCTGGAAACAAGACAGCCCACTAGGATAGTGCACGAGGGTTACACGGATACTAAAACATCAGGATCGAGACTAAAAGATGAGCTTAAAAGCCTAACTACGACAAATATTTTGAGATGAGAGGATCCACCGGCAAGCAGGGGAGGGAAACACAAAGCCCACTGGACACCCCATCCCAGGTGCCGCACCGACCCGCACTGGCCTGCAGGACACTGGCCTAGAGCGGATGTGAGCGGCAGATTAGGACAGCAGCCTTTCACACGAAATGCGATGGCTGCCCCCCATTCCGATTAAAAACAAATTCCTGTAATTTATGGAGGATTCCTTGGTTCTCAGACTTCACACCTCGGCTAGCTGCGCGGTTATACGCACAGATATGCGTTTGCGAGGACCACCCAAAAATCATGATAGAGCCCGCAACATTTTTCATGAAACGTATAAAAAATATCCCCTCAAAATCGTTCTATGAATTTGAAATAACTTTGAAGCATTTGGTCCTGCCCCTGCGAAACCTCAATTTCACATCGTTCCAACAACTGTGGACGGTGAGACGGAGAGGGAAGTCCGAGCGACAAGTTGGGAACGAACAGTGCGCGCGCTAGCCGTTTAGTTTACGCGAGTTTTCGTTGCTTTAGTTTAGTTTCGGTGCTCCGGAGTCCGTGGTCTCAGCCACGGACCGGTGCGTTTAATGCGCCCCAGATCCGATGCGGTTTAGGTGTCCGGTGATCTCAAGTTTATTTTGAGGGTTTAACGTTGTTGTCGTTCACACATCCTTTCGATTTAACTACGTGAATAAAGGTGGCTGCTTATTTAAGTAAGTTGTTTTTATCATGCTTTCGTACAGACTGAATTACTCATGCGTTATTTAAGAAGACGTGTTCGTTTAAAAGGCGAAGCTTTGCTACAGCAGTGTATGAGAGTGAACCCTCTATCACAACTAAGCATTCTACGCACTCGCCCTTCAAGCTGAAAAACGTTCACACTGTCAGCGGTATAGTGTTAACGTCGCTTCTAACCTCTAAATATACATGTCATTTTTTGTGGCAGTACATTTTTTTTGGTACTATTTCACATCCATACTTACTAGATGAAATAAGGAAAAATAACTCAATACGACAGGAACAATTGAGGAATTAGATCTGTCTCAAAGACAGATTTGAAATGTCTTAAGACACGTTTATGCTATTTCCATTTACGTGTACCACAGTAACGGCTGTTGTCACTTTAATTACAACAAAAACAATAGTTTCAGCTACTACAGCCTGATCGACAAGCCAGACTTGTATATCATTACTTTTATTGCAGTACGCTGCAGGACCAAGTGCAATCGAGCCGAAGTGCGGCAGGCATTAGGTAAGATATTGAAAGTAGTGTTGTGACGTTGACAAAGAACGTATCGAATTGTTTAGGTACCAGGCCACCCGCGGCGCAAATTTCAAGTCTGTATACTAAGATAAACTTTCAATGGCGTAAACAAAAAGTTCGGTGCACGCAACTCACCGACACCATTTTCTTCAACAATTTTAAACAAAACGCTTCACAAGTGCACAGACTGAAATGATTTACCGCGTGTAGCCTCTAATTTAAATATTTTTAAGAAGTTCGAGCGAGTGGGGCGCTCTGGAGCGGTTGTTAGTTAGATTTGTACTGTTTAAAGACGGTCTTAGTGCTGGCCGAACTGGACGCTATCCCCACACAATACTTAACGAACTAAAGTAATCTAGGCACAATAAGGAGCTGGTCTTCAAACTCAAGTTGCAACACTTGTAAAGTAATGTTGACACAGCTCTTACGGTACCTAAATAACTTTTAAAAAATAACAGAATGATAAGACACAAAATAAGCTCCCGAACTTTATGAATGAAAAATAGAAATCAGAAACACGTGGTGCCAGATGGCAAGAAGTAAACAAAACCTGGACAAAAATTACAAGAATCGGGTCCAATAGATAAATAAATCAGGAAATATTGATAGTTTTTGAGCTTATTTTGGCCTGACATACTTAAAATATGCAATAAATCAGTAAGTCAGAAAACTCAGTGAGCATCAGGCAAAATCTGACGATATGATGTTAACGAAGCAATTTGACAGAATTTTAATGGAAATAGAAAATTATTCAGAAAATTCAGTCATATCGAAAATCGCAATCTTAAAGAGTCGGCTTATTTTACTTTTGCTCCCCTAGCATCTCGAAGAATTGATTTTTAAAAACCCCATACTTAAATCCTGTAAAGATTGTTGTAGTACCTGTTATACATCAACACGTCTGGCCTCCAAATCTTGTTCGGTGTTATCCGAAGATCCTTCACGTTGCCGTACTCCGAATGATTCCAGCGAAGGTTGTAGTCCGTCCATTCCTAGAAACATCAAAATGGATTGAAACAACTCGTCAATAAAATATGAAGTGCCCAATAACGACTTAAAAATAGGGTATTCCAAAGATGTCGATGCGGAACTGCGAACAAGGCGAAGTACACAAACAAAAACAAGGGGTGTGGAGGTAGAGAGGAGGCAGATAACAACTGCCTCACCCCTCGCCCTTGTTTGTGTACTTCGGCTTTGTTCTTCGCAGTTCCCCTTCAGGCATCTTTGGAATACTCTATTCGCGTGGCCCCAAAGCATTACTGCAGCAGGAGCAGTAACGTCTGATAAATGGCGGCACAAATTCAATGCAGACACTGACGACAGGTACCGAGAAACAGAGGATCCGCGATTGAAGTCGACGGGCTTAGAGAAATGAAGAAGGAGAGGGTGGACTTCTAGTCGAGCTTTCAGCCACCCACTCTCTCCCTCTTTGGTCTCTCTATTCAGGTCGGACGTAAGTTGGGAGGAGCACTGTCAAAGGTGTGTGCCCAAACGACACGTGGATTCTTTCGTGGATGCAGTGATCTGTGTTAAAGCTTTTGAATTCACGATAATTTTGGAATTACGAGCTTAAAGGTAAAAGAATCTCGCACATAGGCTTAAGGTCTTTCAGCACGAGACACACATGAAATTGCAAATAACTTTCTAATTGTTGACAGCGAAGGAGAAAAGGTACCGTCCTCAGTTAAGCTGTTGAGCGCAAGGTATCTGACTTGAGTCAGAAATACTCGATCCGTACTTTAGCATGAAAAACAAGACTACTTGTCCCATTATTTTGTATTTTATCTTACCTTACTTTTCCTATTTCAAATTATTTTAAATGACGGACGGTAATCGAAATTAAAAAGTGTTCTAAGACAACACTGAAAGCATTACAGTCTGACTCTTTTGCTAAAACTACGATTAAAGCAAATCCCTACAATGCGATAAATACTAAGAACTGACAAGTAATCATAAGACGACTAGAACCAACCATTGCAACTGATCTACTTATTATGAAAAGAAAATATGCTTCGCATTCGCCAGTATAACAGCTGTTCACTCAGAGTTAATAACCTACATCAAATCCAACCTGTACCAGTATCCTGTAAAGAACAACACTCAAAAATGCCATTAACGTTCACCAAATCGTTATAATCCAACATGCAAAGATGATATCAGTCAACAAGATCAAGTTTTACCGTTAAAAACAACGTCAAACAAGACATTCATTAAATTTAAATCGGACAGTCGTTGCGTTGATTCACTTTACAGGTTCCAGGTAAGTCGGAAGGTGCCATAAGTAGAAAGAAACAAGCATGTCTCTTCTTTTTTTCTTTTTTTTTAATCTTTGCGAGGCCAACATACATTTTGAGGTGTGAACGTAGTTGACAGAAGCACATTTTATAAGCAACCACATGCTCATATAGGATAGGGAATGAGCAGGGAACAACTCCTTTTAACATGCGAGCAATATCTACACTATGCTTTTAATGTTGAGTAAGGATTTTAGTTTGTTTTAAAATTTAAAACGGTATGGTCTCCGTTTAGTATGGTTATTTAGACGTGTAAAATCTATTTAAGTGAGTATTTTTAGCGGTGTGATTAAGAGCTGCCTTCATCAGCTTTAACTGCTGTCTCGGAGCAAGTATATTTGTCTGAAGAGCGGTGGTTAAATGGAGAAGGAAATCTTCAAGAGAACGCAATATCACTAGTGCTGAAAAACGTATGTATCTTTAATAACGGCAGAGTTGACAAGAAATTTGAGAGCAGTATGACAGACATTTGGAACCAAAACATAAAAAGCGCAAAATTTGCACTGCAAAATACCCCTGATCAGAAACCGTGGGTTGATTGCGGAGGAAACACAAACACGAGCCAGCCTCTTATCCCATCCCTGTTCGCCAGATATATTTGCGAGCAACAAATAGCCGCTGGCTATCGTTATTTTAATCGGCGAGGCTCCTTACGAATTTTTTGTCTGCGTATGAAAACTTTCACCGCGCCTGAGAGACACACAGCTGGAAGCAACCGCCAGTTCAACGATAACTGAATGAACCCCTCGCTTCGAACCCTTCCGGGAGTTCCAATTGACATCAACCCTGACATAAAAAGTGGCATAAGATAAACACAAGTGACAAAAATTGCATGAGAAACGTCGCTTTGGATGCAGCTCAACTTTAGAGACTAGAATTAGTTAAAAGTCCAAAAGGATTTAACACAATAGCAAGTTATTTAAACACACACACGGCAGTGAATTGTCTGTAGTCCTACCAAAAAAGCACTTAAAGGAGATACGAAATCTTCTAAGGCTTGAATGAACGCTCAGTTCCTCCGGAGCTCATTATTACTCTAACAAAATAACAGGTCAGAAGAAGGCCGTTGTTAAAAACAGGTCGTATGCGGCGCCATGTACACTCCTTTCATAAAAGCTTCAAATGAGAAGAACACGAATGCAGTTGAAATTAAAAGTTTTCGGCATTGTGCACGATAGTCTCTGCATAAATTTGTGAAAGTAATTTCTCCTTTCCAGATACAGTGCAATTATTGCAACCAAAATGATTTACACTGGAAAATTGCGTTCACAGAAGAAGACACTCTTTTCTCCAAGATCTGCAAAATTTGATTTTTTCTCTCTGAAATTGAAACTCACCGCTATGCTTATCCGTGTAAATATCCTGGAACTTTATTTCACATATGATTTTTGGTCTATCTGATTTTATCTCACAAGAGTTGGTTTTGCGCAGGACATCTCTGCGTGACAAAATACAGCGATTGTCAGATACATTAAGGAAATAATTACCTACGCTCGGATTGGGGTACGATGGCGTACATTTTAGTGGGTGAAAGTGTATGATATTGAATTTGTCATGTTGGGGATGTTGGGAATTAGCTGCGACACAAAAATTTCTATCATTTTCGAGGTCTTACAATTTGAAATTGAGTACATTAACCTTTTTGTATCCCTAATGGTGTTGCGTATTCGACTTTTCGTGAGAGATTGACGTTGGCAGTGGAGATATGCTGACGAGTGCCTCCGCACTTTGCGAATCATTTGGATATGTCAGCAAAACTCTTTTGTCGTGTTAATTAGTTCTGTCGCGTTAATTTTCCGAACGGTGAACAAGAAATCCTACAGCATATTGATGGATTTTTTTTTATCACCTACGAGGAAATTGCAAAGGTGAAACACGTCGGTTTTGTGGAAACAAGCTGCTGAGAATAAAGCGATTACCAGATAAAAGGAACAGACTCGTGCTGCATCGACGAAAAACAACAAAAAACTGAAATTTCAGGATTGAAAAAATGCGAGTCAAACAAATGATGTGATCCCAGTATACGATCAACAGGTGAGCTGCAACTTGCACTTTGAAATTTTTTTTGGTGGCACATGAATAGAAACGAGGACTCACTTCCAATAAAAGATCGTAAGTGCGGATACTGTTTGAAGAATACCGACGTGTTACACAAGGAAAGGGTTCAAATTTACTTGCTAAGTCTGTGTTTCGTGTACTTACAAACCTACGCTAAAAAGCTTGGTATATGGTGTGGGGATGTGGAGCCCGCGCCCGCAGTATGCGAATGACACTGACGCATACTACATTTAGCAACACTCAAACATTCGACCAATTACTAACAAACAAGGAACAATAATCAGGAAGAAGTTCCTTAGCACCCACTCTCACACCAGTGAGGGATGACTTCAAAACAGTAACAACCATTGCAATGATTTGGGCCCCGGGCTCCAGTGTAAGCTGTATGGGTCTTACTGAGTATATACAGGTAGCAATCGATATTTATCGAGAAAGATAGTGTATAAAGATCTACATACAAGGATCTACAGTTCTCAAAGATACACTGTACGAGAGTACAAAAGAAACAATATAGTATATGCGTCTGCCGTGTGTGCCGAGGTTTGTTTTTATCATTTCGTTTTCACGTTTAGTACAACTTACCAACGAAAGCCAAATATTTGTAATAAGGAGTTGATTCTTCTCATCCTATTCGTCAGACAAAACAAAAAGAACGGAAAAACATTTGCCGTTAGTTAAATCAACACAGTGAACAGACAACATGCAGCGCGAGGTAGGGTAGGTGCCGCTTGGCCGGGGCGAGTGGAAGGTTCAGAAGAGAACAGGGACCATTCCACGTCTTCCAACTCGACTCGGCCAAGGAAGGCAACACTCATCATTCTCTGCACTCTAAAGGTTTCCTAAAAAAAATACAGCAGTGTCAACGAATGAAAATAAAAAATATCCGCTCTAAACCCATGCGTGCAAGAATGATGAATGTAGGAGGAAGAGAATGAGGGCGTACTCCAAAAATTAGCCACGGCCATCTAGAACACTTGCTTATTATTGGAGACGCCGAGTTCCGTCGCAAACCACCGATTCACTTGAAAGTTGAGGCAACGCGATTGACCAGTTAAACTAACGTGGAAATGGCCATGCATCAGTGACGTCCGTGAGGCTAATCTTAGCGTTGAGCGCTGAGCCCAGCCCTGGCTGGGTGAGGCTGATTACGATTCAAAGCATTTAGCAGTATTAAGGTGGGTGGTTTGCGGTGAACATCAGGCAAGAGGAACCGGCAGAAGCGAAAACAGTGGAGACTTGCTCGAGGTTATTTTAGCGAATGCGTGCAAATGCATGTTTTATTAATATGAACAATCTCCCTTGATTTCGATTCTCGCCGAAGGAAAAGGTGAGATATGAAACGCAACATGAGCAGACATGACATTTGACATATATGAATACACACACTAGCCACCATTCCCTTGCGCCTTGGCTCGCTCAGCACCGACTTACCAAATTCAACCATGCGTTGGTTGTCAGAATTTGATCCTTTTCATTCTAGAAGTGCAAGTGAAACGCCAAATCAAAGATTAAAGCCCGAAATACCAAGTCTTTAATTTTTATAACGAACCTTAACCAACCCCAAAATGAACAAACCAATAAAGATTAAAGAGCGTGAGCCCCTCGTCCCATAGTGATGTACATCCCAAATCACTGTACCGAACACGAGCTAAGAACTTTGAGAGACGCATGAAACCATACTGACTACAAAACACTAATCACGTGCAGACGCGGACTGGGAAACGTGCGGATGAGATTGAGTCAAACGGAGATGGAGCGGGTGCAAGTCTCCATGAGACTTCATCTCATTTGCACGTTCCCCGGTCCACATCAGCACACTTTACTCTAGAAATCTGTTTTTCATTGAATTCTGGTCACATGATTGCAGCCGGACTGTGAAGTCCACTTCGCCGCCAAAGATGGCTGCACACCTCCTTGCAGAGCAGCGTTGTTCACAACTTGTTCTTCTACCGCAGTTCAACACTGCACCGAGCACGCATAGCAAACTGCGTCAAGGAATACCATGGGATTCTTTACTTAATATGGAAAATAGATATTTTCTGTTTGCAGAGTGAGGAGTTTTACTCGAAAGAGAAATTAAAAATTTTGATGTTTTAGCATTTGGGAACCAAACAAACCGTCATTTGCTTTCACACCCACTTCTTCTCCTGACCAATCAAAGCATGGCAGGATTATCAGCCACTATCGGCCGGAAGTGGAAATAAAATGAGGTTTTCTGTAGTTCCAGCAAATATGTCCGAATTAAGGACCATGGAACGTTTTCAGCTGTCATTTATTCGAGCACTGAAATGAATTTCAATACTATTTCTTTCTTTTCATTTAATTCAGGATGGCTGTTCGGCATGTAGAACTGAGACTGACACATACCACATCAATGATCTGCTGCAGGGTGAGGCCGAACTTGATCTCCAGCGGCTCCGACTCGTTGGCCACGGGCCGCTCCAGGACGTTGTAGTCGTCCAGCAGGTCCTCCAGCAGCCGCTTCTCGTGGGGCCCCTGCAGCGTCCCTGGAACACGACGAAACTCGGTGAGGACCCACTCCAAAACAAGGTCATTTCCAGTCATTCCGTGACCACGGAATTACGAAAGGGTTTCAGAATAGGGCTCTAAATTACCTTCAAAAGAGCTTTCAAACGCACATCTCTTTTCATTTTCTTTCACTGGTTTTTTGATTGGGTCGAGTAAAGATGTCGACTCTCTCTCCTCCAGCCTCTCTAGCTCATTGCCACTGCCAACTGGTCGAGTAAAGATGTCGACTCTCTCTCCTCCAGCCTCTCTAGCTCATTGCCACTGCCAACTGCCAAGGATGACATGACATGCCGGCGGACAGACAAGAGACGGGCGGCTGGGGGCGTGGCGTGGCGCGGCGGAGTGGAGTATGGTGCGAGCAGACTGTGTCTCAGTTGGAGTGGCACCACGCTGGCGGCGGGCAGCATCTCTACGTGACCAGGCCGGCCAGAGGCGGCCACACCCACCTCCAGACTCACGTCAGGCGGCACGCTCTCAAGTGAGTACACTTCCTCTCCAGTCAATCTTAGTCTGTCACTTCGGATCATCATTGAACCGGTAAAATCGTACGTCATGTCCACTGTCCAGTAGTCACCACTGGTTTTAGAATGATTCCCAGTTGATTGTCCGGAACCCCCCCCCCCCCCCCCCCCCCCCCACACACACACACCAATAACTGTAGTAATCCTCGCTTTTCAGAGGTAAATACATTCATTGTACACTATTTTCCGAAGTGACGGACCCATTTATCTTAGGTCGCCAGTCGCTGCTGGGTCGGTGGGCTGCACCGCACCCGCCAAGTTCAAGGTCACATCCAGACGCTCATTTGCTTACTCGTCGTATTCACAACTCGGCTGCCAACAAGGACAAATGTGGTCTGCTGCCTTGGACACCTCCTGCTGCCAATGCCAAATATCCATCACTAATGCGCAGGGACCAGTCAGTAACCGTCTGAGGGCAGAAGGGGTAACAGTAAGAACAGCTTCGAGAAGAGCAGCTTAGTGCGTTTCAAGTTCAAGTTTCGCAGAAGTTGAACGCAGAGCTCAGCTAGCTCACAGAGATCGCCTTCCTCAGTACAGTATAGGCTGAGCGGTTAGTCATCTTGTGACAAACACATTAGTGAACGGGTGGAGAAGGGGCGGGCAGACATAAGATGACCCCCCCCCCCCCCCCCCCCCCCCCCACCGCAAGGCTAGCGAGCATGGCCAGAAGTAGTAATTCATACTCTACTCGCTCAACTGGAACAAGCTCTGGAAGTACACGTTGTAGAAGAGCCGCGCCCATTAAAACTTGGAGTGTGAGTGTCTCGTCGACAACTACAAGACAAGACAAGCTGAACCGCTGCTCACAATTATCGTACGGATTGCAAGAAAATGAATGCGAATGGATCCAGGCCTCGACGTAATTTCAAAGAAATTCTATGAAAGAACACACGGCATCCCACAGCGTTGCATGTCCCGGGAAAGAATTAGGGAGTAAAGAGTTGAGTTTGGAGCAATTACGACTTGAAAACGAGAGGCGAGAGGCAGAGCAGAGGAGGCACCAACCGCTGCCCCCAGCCGCACAGCCATCCCATTCATCGCTCGGTCACACACAGGCGACGCAGTCAGACTGATAGTGGCGCTTTAGAGAGCCTGGAGAAAGAGAGAGACGCACGTACCACTTGCCGACGTTCCAATGCTACCAGGAGGAGATAGAGAGACGCAAGGTGGCCGCATCTAGCTCTCTCTCTCTCTCCGCATAGGGTCTCTGGCTGCTGAGGGGAGATTATTGATTCGGTCTGTTTTTAACGTTCTCTCACAGTACATATCCACCATTGCGTCGAGTACTCTTTTATTTTCAACCCGCAGGCATGTGACTGACACTGTAAAGAAGAACACCAGTTTTGGGGAGACCTTTTCGAGAAACAGGGGTAAAGTAAAACCAGTTCCAAATTTTTTGGGGTCATTTTGAGACCTATAAGGTAAAAAATCAATTCTGGGCCACTTTTTCCAAAAGCTTCGATCTAGATGCCAAAAACACAAATTTCGTTGAATATTATTGATTTTTCATTTACAGTGGTCCTTTTGCTTTCAATCCGCGAAGAGTACTTATTTTTATGATTTTTAATAGCTAAGATATAGCCTTTTTGAAAATAGCT
>CABIKL010000061.1:0-35064 GCA_902196195.1 Aptinothrips rufus | reverse complement strand
CCCCCCCCTTTTTGTGTCTACGTAGTTTATGAACGGCCCCTAGGGAAATCATTGGATTCCTCCCCAACACACATTCCCCTTCATTGTAAGCAGAAGAGGAAGCTGGCATTGCGGTGACTCTTAACTTTCACTCGGAACACGAATTCAAGAGAGGTAACAACGATTATTTCCGCTCCAAGGGCCCTCTGAAGCGTGGACGCCGCTGACGTCACTACCCCATGTTTCTTGGTCGAGTCGATGTCTTGACAGAGGAATCCGTTGGCAGACGACATTTGTTTGAATGTTGGTACAAAAGTGAAAATAGGGTACTGGTCATACTTACATTTTATAAATAATACTGCACATTACGAAGGCGAGTTGTGACATTACGTTGGGCAAGCTGGCATCGCTTATGAGAGCCACGATTAAATTTACTAATTTTCAGTGTTAGTTCGGTACTCACCGTGGCTAGGAGAAGCTCCATGCGTCGCTGGGCGGCGCCCACAGTCGACCGATAGTTTCCCGCGACACGGCGCTGCACTGCACGGCGCCCGCCTGCTGCCGGCTGGACACTGTTGCTAGTCACAGCAGGGTCAGGTGAGGTGCCCTCTGCCCCCCTGCCCCCCTGCCCCGTGCCCCCTGCCAGGGAACCCAGGCTGACTTGCTAAAGGGCCTCGCGGCCTCGCGGGCGCCCTGCCCTGCCCTGCCCTGACGTGGAGTGCGTAGCCAAGGGTGGGGGTTGCGTTCATTACGTACACCACTTGTGGTTAGCGCGGACGTAGCGCCCCCCCCCCCCCCCCCCCCGGTGTTCACCCCGTTATTTTATTTTATTTTTATAATAAGAAACATTCACCGCACTGACTGCTAGCGGCGACGCCTTTGGACGGGGATGGGGGGAAAAGGGTGGGTAGAAGAAAATCGTTAGGGTGCGAGTTCCATGTAAGCCCCGCGTCACCTGCTTGGGCTGGTCGGTCTCCCACACGGCAAATAGACGTCTGCTAGATCTTGTAGATCATCTACCTTAGATCTACAAGATCTACTCTGATCTATAACTGCGTTAGACTAGATGTAGATGGCTTATAGACGTCTAATAGATGTCTATATACATCTAGTAGACGTCTATTACACCAATACACCAATAGACGTCTGCTAGATCTTGTAGATCATCTACCTTAGATCTACAAGATCTACTCTGATCTATAACTGCGTTAGACTAGATGTAGATGGCTTATAGACGTCTAATAGATGTCTATATACATCTAGTAGACGTCTATTACACCAATACACCAATAGACGTCTGCTAGATCTTGTAGATCATCTACCTTAGATCTACAAGATCTACTCTGATCTATAACTGCGTTAGACGAGATGTAGATGGCTATAGACGTCTAATAGATGTCTATATACATCTAGTAGACGTCTGTTACACCAATACACCAATAGACGTCTAAAAGATCTTCGGATTTTATCCACTTAGACGTCTACTGGACTGGACGCAGATATTAGGCGTCTAATAGACATCTATTAGACGTCTATTTGCCGTGTAAGCTGTGCCTCCGAGGATCCTTTTGAAATTCGAATTTCAAAAGGATCTACTCTGATCAGTGTAACAAACAAGCGATAATTATATTATTGACTTTCCCGTTTTATGGGTATCGTAATCGTGATACCGGTCGAAATGATGGCTGTCATGTCTCCTTTTCTCCTTGGGAACGTTTATGAGAGCCTGCATTGGGACACTAATGTACTTAAGTATAGTTGTGTGACTGGATTTTAATCAAATTCTGTGTCCCAAGTTGTCAGTTTGTCACAGTTGGCTTTGTCTGCGAGTCTGCTTTATTTGTCAAAATTTTTAGCGCGATTTAATTTATTAACGACTTTTCATTCCTTTTTTGGGGGGTCAAATCTCCTGATTTTTTCAAATCTTGAAAAAGTAGAGTAGCCCCCAGTAATGAGATTATATACTGCATGGCTCATGGCCTCGTGGCCTGACTGCCTCGAGCAGGATAGTTTATGCGAGGGAGAAGAGTAGGATCGCGCCGCGGAGGAAATAGATGAGGAGCGAAGCAGAGGGAAGTCTCAATCTCCACTGAACGCGCGCCGCGCGCTGCTGCCATCGAAGGACTTCCGGCTCCGCTGCCTTCTGCTTGACGAAGTAGAGGTTATGTAGACTACGGTTGTAGGTTACTATTTTGTAAACAGTGACAACCATAAGTCAGTTTTTAGTTAATGATATCCGCAAATTGTAAGACAGTGGCCTCAAATGTCAGGGACACTCCGGCGTTTTCCGTGCGGTATGAAAATATGCATAAATGTTTACATAAATCAAACTTTCCGGACATATGCAGCAAAGAAGAGCATATCTCAACTTTATAGGGCTCAGTTTTATCCCCAATTTCCTGAAGCACCTTATGATTTCGTATGCCAAGTTGGTGACCCTATCCTGAGACGAAAGTGTGACAAGGTTGATGAAAGCCTTATCAAGACACCTGCTTTTCAGGAAGTGAGCGGCACTGTGTATCAAAGTGCAGAAAATTTTCAATGTAGTATTGCAATCACAAATTTTCTTTATTTTCTGTTGCAGTTGATTTCACACATGTGGAAAGTTCATGAGGTTTACAAATGTGCTGGACTCTCAGCACCTCAGATAGGATTACCCATACAATTAGCTGTGATAGGGAGGGATGTCGGCAACACTAATAACTCTCCTCTCCTTAGCTCAGTGCCTCGTCGGGTAAATAAGTTTTCCCTTTCCTATGCATTTAATAGCATCTTTCATGACTAAGAAAATATATGTTCTTTCAGGTTTTAATTAATCCTACCATTAAAGTAATCAATTATAAAAGTAAGATGGCACTTCCTGAAGTTTGTTCAAGTGTTTGCAGTTTCATGGCCACAGTTTCCAGATACACTGATATCAGTGTGGAAGGTGTGTTTCATTCATTCTAAAACTCCAAGCTTTGTTTTAATTGGTGTTTATAGTTATGTTGTTCTAATATCTTAATGAAACGTATTTCAGCATATAATGAACAGGGCGTCAAACAGACATGGAATGCGGGAGGCTTTGAAGCCTGCGTTATTCAGCATGAGGTTGATCATCTGGCGGGTACTATGTATGTTGATAAAATGGACCCTAAGACCCTTGAGTGCATAGCATGGCAACAAATAAATGCTCATAAAGGAAAATGTTCTCTTTCGTATCAGCCTCAAAAAACATCTATTCTAGATCGTTTAAAATTGTTTTAAACATTTGTTGTATTTATATAAAGGGCTATCCCAGATGTTTTTATTTTTCACGTTTGCAATGTATAGTTAATGAACAATAAATCTGAAAATTTGATTTTCCTGCATTCAATTTGTTTCGCTCAATGATCAACCTTACACTTTGGTTTGTTTCTGTCCGTCTATCAGAGCCTCAAGAATTGGGAATTTTGCAATCAAATAGAGAGCAATCAATTTACTGTAAAAGTGTAAAATGATTCAAAATGGAGCTAGACTTCCCAGCCACTAGGAAAGGTTGACAGGATTTCTTTCAAAATTAAAAGTCAGGTGGTGTAGCATATTTGTACACAAGGATAATTTATTACAAACTTATTCACATGAGTTCATTTCATAAAGTCACTGATAGAAAGAATTATCAAATACAATATCCAACAATTTTTTACATCACTTCCAGGATAGTTCCATACTCACAGAGGAGCAACATATGTAAGGCACTTAGACCGGCTAGCAGAAGCTCAAATATACAGTACTTACAAAAATAATAGATTGAAATTTAAAATACAATTTTTTCTGCAGACATTCTTGTTTAATGTACACTGCACACTGAATCAGATAAGAGCACAATATTGAAGACCTTATTCTCTTCAACGTAAAGGCATGGTAATGAATCAGTCTTTTTTTTTAAAATAGTCAGCTTAATGATGTTGTCTTCAGGCACTAGGAAGTTCCCTTGATATTAATTACAGTGCGAGAATAAATTGGTTTAAGCTTTTCTTATGATGCTATCAAAGATTCTGGTCATGATTTATGAACAATCTTTGACCAATATTAAGATCCTACCTACAAACTACTTTTTCCACCCACCTCAAAAATATTATGCAGTTATCATGTGTTATTTATTTAAGGTTTGATTTGATAATAACCCCAAATGTAATAAAAATCCTCGATCCAAAGAAACACCACCTGGTATTAGAAATGACTAAATTTGACAATAATTGCTGGTGCATAACTAACTTCGTAATTTTTCTAAACATTTAAAAGAACTGTCTCACATCAATTTTTTAAAAATATATCAAACACAAAAACTAAGACAGATCAATGTTAAGTGTTCAGGAATCATGACTCACAATAGTACAATGGGATTCGATTATAACGTTGGTCATAGTCATCGATATTAAAAAGAGAAAACATTATAAACCGTCTCAATTTTCAGAAAGGGTAACCTAAAATCTTGCTGTTTCCAGTTCTACAACATGACACAAAAGGACCACACTGTACTTGTAACTGGAAAAAGGATATTAAAAACAGAAAATCGCATAAAAATGGGAGCTAATTAGGTGGAGCACAAAAAGAAAGTTGAGCACAATAAGTGCCCAGAGAACTAATGAAAAATGGACCGCTTTGGAAACAGAGCACAATCACATTTGGAGATAAAATCAAACAACTCTTTTGCCCACAAAGTGCAGACTAGACAATATCCAGATAGAACTAAAAGAAAAAACAAAACAACAACAGCCCTTCATGCCTAAATAATTAAGTATGATGCCTCTTACTTTTTTTTTCACTTTTCAGACACTGATTCTCCAAAGGCTCATACTGATTGGCTTCCCTTCTAATCTACAAGCATAATCACAAAAAATTGGGGGAGATCATGTTGAATTTATAAGAGACAAAACCAAAAAGTTTTGCTTTCTTGCTGGTGTTATGTTAATTCTACTACAATGTATAAAATAAATCAACAAACCACAGCAATTACACTCAGAAACTCGAGTACATGTTGCGCAATACAGGCACAATATATTGAAGGGTATTAATGGCCCAGATGGAAAAAAAAAAAAAAAAAATTACGAGGGAGGGACAGGGCAAGACAGTTTTTCTGTAATGAAGCCCCCACTGGTTCATGAAGAATGAACATGATTGACACATGACTGACACATGATTGAACACTGACAGAAAAATTCATCCTAATACTGAAAGGTCATAATGCTCACATAATAGAACATAAACCAGATGTTTCTGTTCCTCTCGACTTGGGTGGGAGCTCAGTGAGTTTCCGGCCAACGAGTTTAGGCTTGAGGACTAAGGGTTCCTCTCCGGGAGGGGCTGGCTCAGAGGAGCAAGGTGCTTCATCTGCATCATCTTTTTCACTAGATTTATCTAACTCTCCATCGGCAATCTCACTTTGCTTTGCGACAATGGGTTTGGAAATGTTTATCTTAATGCGTTTCGGACCTGATGGAAGAGCTGCAGGGGCTTGTGCCAGCTCCAGGTTGCCATCTATGGAACAGGACACGACAGCAGAAGTAGTGTCGGAGAGAGGAGCGTGTAGAAGGGATTCATCCAAAGTCTCCGGTTCTGAACGCTCCTCTTTCAGCTGTGCTTGTGGATCTTCAGCTTCAGCGGTTTTTGATGTCGCTTCAGGTCCATCAGTTGGTGCTTCTTCGGTAATCGGCTCAGGTTCTGCATTCTGTGTGTCGGCATCAACTTCTCCAGAATCTGAGAGACAAAAAGATGAGTTTCATTAAACTTCTGTACTTGAGGTGTGCGTTAGGGATGACAAGATAGAAACTGAGGCAACTAAAAAACATCCATACACTTACCTTCCCCAGTTGGACTTTCAGATGGTTCATCTGTCACTTCCTGCTTTATTGTCTGTACAGGTAGCTCTTCCTCTCCTGATGGAACTGAAATTTCGCCAGAGTTGACATTATTTTCAAACCCTTCCTCCATTTTCACTTCCTCTTTGAGTGCACATTCTTCATTGTTTCCTTCTTCTGGCTCCTTTTTAACATCATCTGGCGAAATTTCTTGCTCTTCAGATGGATTTTCATCAGTTTCTTCTTTGCTAATAGCTGGTTCCTCTAGTCCTTCACTGGATTCAACTGATACCTGTTTACAGGAATAACATATTATCAATACTATCCAGTCAATATTCAGAAGGAAATTCAGCTTATTTGCATTACATTTCAACAAAGTGTAAAGGATGTTAACAGAAATTGAACTTACTCGGAAGTCCTTGTAGCAGAATGGGTGATAGGGAAGGCCTTCAGCAATCAGACAGTCCTTCAGATGCCACTCATCCTTCTCCTCATTGTAAAATTGGTCAAACTTATCATGACAAAGTTCACAAATAGTACCAGTGGGGAACCCACTAGATGGAACACTTTGAACTTCTTCCTCTTCTGTTTCCTCAAACTTCGAAGTCTCTGTTTGCTGAGCATCAAACCAGTTTTGACCTGCGAGGAGGAGAAATATTGATTGGATAAATGTAACGCACTCCATTTTCACAACACATCCAAGCAAGAGGTGCATCTCAATCTGCATACCTTTGTCAACAGTGTCATCAATTTCTTCAAATTGAATCCAATCTGTGACATCATAGTACCACTTTCTACTTTGCGGCTTCCTTGCAGAGTCTTTGTCACGTCGGTTCTGTCGGAAGTGCCAGTCCAAATGAGCACTGTACTTCTCAGTCTGTTCCGGCAGGAATCTTGTTCCACAAGAACTGCATTGGATGCCGGAGTATAAAATATCTATGATTGCAGGCTGTTTGCTGTAGAACAAAAGAGGCAACAAATTAATGAAGACAGGATAAGTTAGAGTTTATAATTATTCAATATTTTATAGACGCATGTTTATACGAACACTTTGAGAGATGGAGGATCCTTGAAATCAACCTCATGTATTTTCTTCTTGTCTTCCTCCTCTTCTTTGGTTTTGTCTTTCTTGGGGTCACTTAAGGAAGAAATAGATGATATAATTCCAGAATCATACAGACTCTGGAATAATTTATGGATATTAAGATCTGGTGCCAGGAATGGTATCCCATTGGAACCAGAGGTAGTGGTGGTAGTTGTTGTTGATTCAGAGACAGAAACAGAAGCTGACGAGGATGACGCAGTCACACCACTTGTTGCAGAGCTGACTGAAGTAGAACCTGAGAGGCAAACGAATGACAGGTATAGGAAACTTCAACTCCTCTAAATTATCATACTTTATTTAGTATAGTGCATACCAGTACTGTGGCGCACTCCATAAGCTGCGGATGTTGAGGGGGTCGAGCTGTAGCCGGAGTTGCTAGAACCTGGCAAGAGACCAACCAAAGAGGAGAGACCTGCCAAAGTTTACATCATGTTATTTATGTCATTTGTTCATGAGCTTTGCTCTACATTCATTATACATTCATAATTCCAACGCTGCACTGTTTGCTCACCCGGTTGTATTGCTTGGAACAGCTCTGGAGGCATCTGTCTGTCTTCAATTTTCGCCATCCTTGGCTCGGCAGGTGGTCGAGTTCTTGATTTCATTATCTTCTTGGGGGCTCCTCTATTCAGCACTGAGAAGAAAGGAAATCAGTATTACTCCACATGCATATTTTTCCAATATCTAGCACATTGGAATCAAAGTTATGCAGTACAAACCTGATAAACCTCCTCTGATAGGAAGTGCAGGTTCATGCATTGGAAGCGCAGGTTCATGTTCCGTTTCGGTACCCTCTTCAGGATGCGCAGGCTGCTTCACGAGAGCAGGAGCAGACCATGAAGCACCTGCAGTATGGAGGGGCCCAGGCTTGAGTCTTGTGTGGCTCATGCTCACAATTTCCACTTTGCCAGGTATGACATCTGGCGGGAGCTCAGTGAGCCGAATGTAATGCCTTGCGTTGTTAACTGTTATGGGTACAGCGGGGCCACCAAATTGGATGTTGAAAGGATGATTGTTCACGAGTATGGTTTCCAAAGCATCAGCAAACTTGATGATGTGTGGTACACCATCAATGTCAAATCTAGAATACAGAACACAGTTATTAAAATATGGTCCTAAAATGATTTAAATGCTCTATTTCATTTGGGCAACACAAAATATCAGATGTACCTTTGTGGCTTGGCATCCAGGAAAATCGGAATAGCATTTTCTGCATCAATAACAAGCATTACACGACCAGCGACAAGATCTCTACGTTGAGTTCCAACATGTACCATTGGAGGAGTCTCAGATTTTAACTGTACAAGTAGTGTCTCTCCAGTGGCAAGTAGAATTTCTTTTGGAGAGCAGTTAAATTGACACTCAAAGCCCTCATCATTGATATAGAGCTCTCTTGTTGGTGCTCCCAAACGCACCCTGAAAACAATCAAATAGATCAATACAGGGCTTGCAAAGTGACAAATAATTATTGGACAGCATGAATAATTATATTTTTACTATAAAAATTACATACCAATAGGTTTTCCCCAAAACAGTGACATCTTTAGCTGGTTCATGAAAAGAGCTTTGAAATACAACATCATTTATTACCACAGTGGCATCACCAGGGTCAAAAGCTATTTCCCTTGGGTTATCAGCACTTAGGAATGCAACTGCATCTGCACCATAAAATCGGATTTCCCTCGCGATACTATCTATCGTGATTGTTTTCATGGGATCCTGAGCAATTCTTTTCAAAATGAAAGGATCTGCAGGTGGAAGAGCGATGGTGTTTTCTCTGTATCCTGGTCCACAGACCATTCTGCGAAACAAAATGAAATGCATTAAGATCAATGGCAAACAGTAACCGTGCACACACTGACTCATCCTTCTTGCACAGAACTGACCTTTGCTGTCTCCAGAGTCCCCTCGACATCCCTCTGGGTCCAGCCCCGAGGAGAGGGCGGCCGGGACGCATGTAACCCCCTGGCCCCTGCATCGGACCGGGACCGGGACCGGGCATGCGGTGCCCCATGTGTCTGCCTCGGCCTCCCTCTGGGTGCTGCATGGGGGGTAAGGGGGGCAGGGGGAGGAGGGGCTTCTTGACGGGCCGGGCTGTAGCTTGTGAACTTGGATACCTCTCATCAATGTCTCCAAACTGAGTGCTTTCAGGCGATCCCTCTAGAGAAAGAGGAATCAAAGGTCAAGACTGATCCAAAGAGGTAACAAGAAGAACTGAAAGGATCAATGACTTACTTCCATGCTTGTAATCCTTTTCTCGAAGTAGTCTTCTTTCCCAAGCGTCGCGTCTGCTGTAGTCATTCCGTTGTGCTTCCTTAATTTTCTCAGATTCATGCATATGAAACACCTGGAATCCATTCAGTTAGTAAATTAAATATTTGCCTGTGGTCTTGTAATTACTGGCACTGATGAAAAGTTAATTATTCAGTTCAACAGCATTCAATATGATATGATTATGTACCTGTTTTTGAACTTTGCTATAATCAGCATAGGACATGGTTCCGTTCCTGTATTGCTCGTTTGCTCTTGTCAAGATAGCTTTGAAATCTGGTTTGGATGACGATTCAAAGCCGTTCACAGGAAGGCGCATATCAGTGTCTTCATTCTGTGAAGATTCACCCTCCACTGAAGAAGAAATTGAAAGCAAATATGAAACAACAGAAACTGGTTAGTTGCTTCAATTATATAATTTATTTCAAAGTGCGAAATAAAACTAACACTTACGGGATGACCTTCCTAGCCTATCATGTCTTGAAGATCTGGGGAAAGCTGGGGATCGCTCCACAACGGGTGAAGGAGTCAGAGTCTGCTTAAACTTTGACCAGCCATGAGCGCCCTCCTTCAGGACATCAGGAGATGAAATGATTGGAGGCGGTGGAGGAGAAGGAGCATCAGCAGTAATTCCGTTGTTTAAATCCTTTTGGCGAAGATCAACATCTTGCTTCCCGAATAACCTGAATCCCAAAATCCATGCAGGTATTTGCTTGTAAATAAATTTTAAAACAGGTCAAGAGGCAAAGTTGATGAGATTCCTAGACATTACTATTACAAGGGTTCTGTAAATACAATTAATTTCCTTTATAGCAGCTGAAGAACAATCACTTAAAATTTGATGAATTTTTATGGCTGAGTCAGCAAATTTGGTCTAAAGCATATGTTCATAAAAAAGAAAAAGACAAAACAATAAAAGGTGTCTGTTTTCAAAATATAGTAATGCCTCTTATACTTACATCTCCATGTAGGCAGCTTTGTTCTTCTTGTTTGCCGGTGGTCCATCCTCTGGCTCAGCTGATTGACGTTTCTTCCCTGGTGATGGAGGTAAGCAGCGCAGATCAACATCTTGACATGCTATGGGTGGTAAAACTGTTGACATACCATGTAAGACTTTTGGAATGACATCCCCAAACATCAACACCTTCAGTTTGTATAGAAGAGGGTAGAGAGCACAGTGCGGTCACAGTGTATGGAGAGGTGGTGGAGAAGTCTCTGCTTTTTAAAATGCATGTGGAAGAGGCCAAGGCCTCAGAAATTAGTGTAAGATTCTATTCTCATCAAATTGATTATGAGAGGGGAGAAAAGCCATATCAGATTTATGCTGAAAAAACGCAAAAGAGACAAAAAAGGAGTAAAATTCTTCTTATAAAATACTGGGACTGTATACATTGTATATAAAGCTTCCTGGATTCAAATTTAGCCATTGTATTTCCTGCAGTTGTCAAAATAATGTAGTTGGCATCATTAGTTATCAGTTCTTTTTTATTATCTTTTAAAAAAATGCATGTTTTATTTTAATATCTGATGATCTTCTGATTTTCCTCTCAGGTATCATGACACTACACAAACATTAATTCAGAAATAATGTGTTCAACATGGAAAACGGTGATGAAAAGGTGCAAGTGCACATAAACACCAGTGAGCGCAACACAAAGTGGATCACAAATTTTAATTTTAGTTTCCCATCGGCAAGTAGAAAACAGGTAACTATGACCCCTTTAATTTTCCAAGTGTCTGATGAGCACACACCAACATTTAAATGCAAAGATGAACTCAATGCAGTTCTGAATTGAGAGCTAATAGTAGACAATATTTACTATAAAAAAAAAAAAAAAAAAAAAAAAAAAAAAAAAAAAAAAAAAAAAAAAAAAAAAGAACCAGAGCATATCTCCCCATATTTATATCACAGAAACAACCTTTCATGTTTACAATATTCTCCCAGAAAAAGCCATTATCTCACTAAATGACACTAAAAACTATTCAATTTTTTTTTTACCAATACACTGCCTAACATGTCCTACTTGCTAATTAGTCAGATCTAAAAAGGAAAAGTTTGTAGCAAAATATTTCATTTTTACAAACAATAAATGGCTTTTATATTTTTATCAAAAGAAGATAACAGTATGGAACAACTAATTGTGCAGACAAGGGACGTAATGATAGAAAAAATAAATCACAATCAACATGAAAGTTGCAAAGGTAGCACATATTTCAGAAGAAAAAATTAACAATTTACACAAAAAGAAAAAAAAAAGAACAGGTTTGTGCATTATCTTTTTCACAAACTTGAAATAACAAGTGAAAAATGCAGCAAAATATCCAGTGAGAGACAACGGATCACAATGACATGCCTCCAAGCAAAACAAGAGAAGCCAGCTTACGTTATAGAGTTAAGATGTACAATAAAATGTGGAAACTGCAAAACACTTAAAGTGTGCAATCCTTGTTTAAAATGTCAAATAAAAAATCCATCGTGTAATTTGAACTTCACTGTCTAATTTAAAGGAGAGGAGATCTTCAATGCCAACAATCTCATAATAAATGTTTGCATTCTCAGCATTCATAAATATTGACATACAAACAAATTACTCATATAAAAAACACTTGCTTCTACTTGGAGTACATGTAGTAACTATTTATGGTTTCTAACATCACATAGCACATCATAACTAGCTTACACTACCATCACTAGATCTCAAACTGATATCACTTTTGTATCATAATGGCCTTTTCTGAGAGTAGATTGTACCTCATTGACAAGACTATTTTAAAATGAAGTTCAGAGATCAACATTGAATTAAACTGTATGAATTTTGTCATGTTTAAAAAAGCTTACTTTCTCCAGTTAATTCATGTTGTGTACAAGGGAAGAAAAACAAAAATTTAGTTAGTGTCTCCTGCATCTTTAATGAACGCTTCAATCTTAAAACGACTGTCTGGTTAGAAGCAGAGAACGCCGAGATGCTTTCAGAGAATCATTTTAAAGAAAACTGACAGAAGTCATCCCAGTTCAGAAATTAGAAGGCTTTAAAATGATGTCTTATAACCTCACAACTGATGAAGATCTGATTTTAATTTTGATTACAGCTACCCAATAAGTTATATCATTGCACTAAAAAATGGGGGGAAAAAAAACAAGAAAAAAAAACCCACAGATTGGAACCACAAAACAAATGTTACTGGCTTCCGGCCTTGTCGTGATTGCAACGTATAATTCTGAGCAAGAATTAATCTTTCTCTTCTTAAAAAAAAATAAAAATAAAATGTGTTATTGAGTTGTGTGTCAGTTTTTCCCTGTATCAGGGCAACAATGAAGAAAAAGCCATCGATACAATGCTCTCATAGAAATACTTTTGTACCAACCAAAAATCAAGATAGTTACGCTTTTCAGTAGCTAAGGAAGATTTCTACTTATTGTGTTTAGGGTACTACACATTTGATGTTGATGAGGGACGTCTAATGTGGAACATGCATCAGCTTGACTAAGTACCCTTGAAAAATGAATCAATAATTTGCTCAAAAACAAAATCCCCCAACCTACACACTAGAGGACATTTCTGGAGGACACACGTTGAGAAATCCTGCATATAATATATCATTTGAAAGGCATGAAGTTTATTGTACTCACATTATGAATCACAGAAAATCTTGAATATAAAAGAAGTGCATTTGGAGCACACATTGAAATCAAACAAAAGACCCACGCCCACCGACAAAAAACTATTAATAGAGCTAATAAGCGCTTACTTTGCTCTGGCACACCTGGAGATAAGGAAGATGAGCTTGATTGAGGTATTCTTTCCGAAGGACTGGACAATCGAAGTTGCTTTTCTGGAGGGGCACTTAGTCGGAGATCCACATCACTGCTCACTGTAGAACTGACAACTTCTGGAGAATCCTCTTGACGGTTGCGCACATAGTTACGTTTCTTGTGTGAACCCTTTGTGTAGTTCACTGCCCAGCCAGATGTAGTACCAGCTCGTGGTGAAATAGGTGAGATGCCTCTGTCTTTTGAATCAGATGTGTCTGATTCAGTGGAATCAGCACAATCAGAAACTGGTCTATGCGCTGTATAACTTGATTTCTTTGGACTTCGGCTGCTGTCTTTTCTTCTGTCTCGTTTAGTTGTACTTTTACTAGGAGAACGACTACTTTTTTTCTTGGACCTTAATGTGTTACGGTCTTCTGATTTTCTACTGGATTGTCTACTTTCACTTTTTCTCGTATCTCTGTCTTCGCGCCGACTAGAACGTCTACTACTTCTATCAGAAGAAAGCTCCCTGGAACGATGCCGTGTATTCTTAGAGGATTCCTTTTCAGAAGACCTTGATGTCTTCTCTGATTTGCTACTAAGTCTTGGATCTCTACTTCTTGCTTGAGGTTTTTTACTTTCTTCAACAATTATTTCTTCTTTTGCTTGCTTTGAAATACGAGGATCTCGCTGAGACCTTTGACTAGCAACAAGATTTACAAGCCCTAAACTAACAGGAGCTATTCTAGGTGTACTAGATGGGGGCAATGTTTGGGAAGAATGTGATGGAGAGGATGGAGACTCCTTCTTGCGCTGTTCCAGCTTTGAAACCTTCTTCTCCTTCTCTTGACTTGATGAGCGAACTCCTTTGATCTGAAAAAATGAATGCAATTCAATCAAGGGTCGGTAATACCAATGAGGGTTAAGAAGCAGAAATTTACTATGACTGAAGACAAACACGAGACAGATGAAAAATGTGAAAATCTTTGTTTCTCTGAAAGCAAGTAAACAACATAACTAAAAGGAATTTTGTGAAGCAATTAAATTTTCATTATGCTTCGCCCACACAATTCATTGTCTTAAACAATACTAACCGAAGAATGTTGTGCTTCGCTTTTAATGGGTAATACGGCTGGTGTAACCTTTTCTTTGGCTGGTGTAATAGATGGTATTTCCACAACAGTCTAAACAAGGCAAAAAAAGAAAAAGGATAAGTATGAGTCGAGACAATCAAAACAAATAAATAATGAGTAATTATAGAAAAGCTCATGCTTTCCACGACTGTTAAAAGAAAGGAGAGATTTCTGGAATACACTATTAGTTTATTTCAGTGGGAGAAGAACAATGCGAAGAAATCAAGGACGTCGGTTAGGCCTTTTTGATGGAGTGGGGGAACCTAATTGAAGAGAGTCAGGTCCCCCCTCCCCACCCCCCACCACCAGCCAAAATTAATTAGAAAGTAAAAGAGAGTGTGACTACGATTTGCAAAGCAAATTTTTGAAGTGGAGAAGTTAAGAATAATTAAGTTTCAGATCTGGAATAGCAAAAATATTCTTACTTTTTCATTTAACTTGCTCACTGCTCTTTGCTTCTTGTCCAACTTCGCTTTCATTTGAGACAGCTCTAGATCAACCCTTTCTTGCTCAAGTTGTAGAAGATTCTTCTTCTTTTGAAGAAGTTGTTCTCGCAATGCAACTTCAGTATCGGTAGCGGTGGTCTTTGTGGGCAGAACTGCTGGTACTGCAATGGGACTGTCTACGGGAGCTATGACAGTGCCCACTTGATTGCCAATAGCTGCTCCCACTGCCACTACAGGTGTGGCGGTTGAGTTCTGAAAAGATTCATAATATAAGACTCTCAGAACAAGGTGCCCGTGCCCGGCGGTCATGTCAAGTCAAAATCCCTGACTTTGCCCTGATTTCCATGACTACTTTTCCAGATTTTCCCTAAAAAACTTTATTTGTTGAATGTTTAATATATTTTTGTAGAAGAAAAGCCTTCATGACATTTACTAAATCTAAGTTTGTTACTATTGGACAAGAAAAGACAAGAAAATCGAGAGGAAAGTGAGTTGCACTCCAGTATATTCTACATATTGATGATTTCACTGACATTTTCTTTTTATGTACCCTGACTTATCCAGGTTTCCAGGTTTTCCCTGACCACCAGGCATCATGCAGAAGAATGCAAAAAGCAAAGTCAAGCTATGAGAATCAGTCAACTTACACTTTGTAGGAATTTGGGGTTGATGTGGATCTTATGTGGTGCTGCAGTAGTTGATGTCACTTGCTGAACTGTTGGGGCTCCAACTACAGGAACAGCAGCTACAGAATGTCCAGGCGGGGCTGCAGTGATTGGCCACTTGGGGTCTAGCGAACGAACTTTGAGATCCATGGCATAAAGATATTCTTGAGAATAGATCTCGTTCCAAGTTTGACGTAACTTGTACATTTGGCAGCGTGTCTTCTCATCAACCTGCATCAAAGATAGCCTGTATAGTGACCAGCTAGCCGAATTAACACTGCAGTAACAAAAACTGAAGGAAGAACATACTTGCTCAAAGACGATACAGAATGATTGAACAATGGTGTGGGAAAACAGGGCGATGTAGTCTTTTCCCACATTTTTGATGATGGAGTCGATGAGGTACAAGATGGGAAGTTTCACGTTGCTCGGGACCTATGTCACACAGGTTCAAATTTTGTGTCACACACAGCAACCCAATCCTGTAATCTGCATATGCCGCCAAAACTAAAGACAGCCTGCTAGAAATCACACATACTTTTGTTGTTCATAGGACATGTATATTATTACTTTGAGGATGTAATGTTAATTTGTTTCCAGCCTGTGTGCTGTTACATGTGATTTATAGTTAGATATTATAAATCAAATTTAAATGTATGTGTGAGTAGCACAGGCCAAAGTGTTCATCCAGCTCTGAGCTTACATGAGTCTTCCTGAGCTGCTCACTTCGACAGCCTATGGATGGAACTTGATTCAGTGACTTCATAAACACAACTTTCTAGCTAATCCAGCCAAACTTCAAGTATTGAAGGAGGCTTTTTGTTTACGGCATATACAAAAGGTAAGAGAAAAGATTGAAAACACAAAATTTCTGTATCAAAGAGCAGCATGGGAAGTTAACTGCTGAACTTTAAACCAACTAAGGTTTCAAATGAGCAAAAGTTTAAGAACATTTCAAATGTTTTCTCTGCTGTTTCATTACACATTTGTAAAGATTCTTGTTCTTTGAGTGCTCTTGAGACAAAACTTGCAGAATACAAAAGCAGATGCTAACAAAGAAATATTCTTTCCAACACCAATAATATTCTAAAATTCAAATAGGTGTGTCAAATTTCAAGGAAGACACAAATAGCATCATAGATTTTTTATTCCTTATGTGAAATACACGAATCAATAAGGACACTTTACATAGTAGTACAGATATCACAGAACCTGACAAAAGAGGGCAGACTCACAAACTTATACATAATGTGTAAAGCATGGGTAAGAAAATCATACTATAAAAAAAAATAATGAGATCAATACCGCAACTTTTGTGAAAAACTCTTATTTGTTGACATGGGGAAAAGAAAAAAAAAAGGATTTAAGATTAAATAAAATGTTGAAAGCTAGGATGATTTTTTTCAAAAGAAAGGAGAAAAAGTACGATTCAAATTAGAATTGAAAATAATCCAGGGTTGCCATGAAAAAGTAATAAATTTTGATGTTGTTGTCCATTTAGGCCAGTTAAGTAATATTAAAATAGATATGAACTATATGTCAAGCAGAATTTAACAGCCTTCATCATAAAAATAATCAGGAAAACCAAAGCGTACTATATAACTGAAAACTCTTTCAACCAAGGAGATTTTTCAATTTATGACAATCTTCATGCAGAAGACAACACGCCCTAAGCTATGTAAGTACTTCAACAAAGACCCTTCTACAAACTTGAACACACTATTGTCCTCTTAAGTGACTTACCACCAGCAAGTTCAGAACCAAAATAAGAATAATGAGAAATTGTAGAACAATGATTTGGTTACCAAGATTCCAAACCGTGCTAACTCCACCTCGACATACCACATTCAAACCGAAAGAACATGCCCGCTTGTAAGACAGTAAAAAGTACATGTTCATAGTGTTACACATCATGCTATAAGAAGTGCAAGGCACCAAGATATGGGAAGAGATGTAAAGGCCAACTTGGGCAAAAATCAATAAGAGAGTGCAAAAATGTAATCCCCATTCTAATACATCAAGTAACAGGATCAATTAAAACAACACTGTTTTTCCAACCATTTAAGGAGGAATCTGGGAATAACGATCAACCTTCAATCAAGATCAGAGAAGAACTGGCAATAACTAAATGCAATGAAGTAATGGCTGAGTTCTCACACCACCAAACAAGATTCTTTTCAAATCCATATAAATCCTATCCAAGAAAAAGATACCCCCCAACATTACACAACCAAAGAACCACACAGCAAATATAACAGTGCTGCTATAGCAATTGTAACACAGATTACTCCATGAGACCATGACAATTCAATGCAAGTATAAAAGAAGTGTTAAAGTTAAAAGGTGAAACAGATGCACACCAAAAAAAAGTTGGTTGTAAATTGTTATTCCGACACACTAAAATTTTGTAGGATCTAACACCATCCGAACAGCTGTCAATGTCTTCAAGACCATTTCTGCGGACATCATTTGCTACAGCAAGATAGTTACGATCAGTAAGTACACTGTGTATATCTTTTCAAAAAAGACAACTAAAATCTGTATGGGAATGGAAAAGTTGGTCTAAAATCCAAACTACAGATATATTAACAATGATGAGAATGTCATAAACAACATAGCCCATAATAAGCAAAAGCAATTTTCACTGCCGCAATCAGCAGTATGTGAAAATCGAGCTGTGGTAGGGTGCAAATCCAACACCGTTTAAGGATATAAGGAAAAACACAAGCAATTTCAGAACCCGTATAGTTAAGAAAGCTGACTGAGATGTAATAATTGCTTTGAAAACATACATAGGGAAGATGAATTAAATTTACAGTCAACTTCTGTCAGCTGAAAGTCACTGAACTTAACTCTTACCCAGTTGCATAATTTGCCCCTAGAGTAAGTCAGAGAAATACATAGCCTAGAAAAAATTCAGAGCAAAATTTAATTAAAATTCAGGAGACAGTCAAATATGTTTGAAATGATGGTTTAGAAAGTTTGACAGGTGTTAAAAAGCATAAGATGCAGAGTAACAGAATTAATGTGGTAACATCGTCACTGGTGTGTGAATCACTGGATTTGATAATCATTTCAAAGTTACAGGGTCACAAACAGGAAGCAAACCACCTACCTCCACCCCCTAAAAGTCAACTATCATGCTGAGGGGAAAAAATATCACATTTGTAACAAACAAAGTTTGTCACCACACAGGACCCCATAGCACAAACCAAACATCCCATTTTCTCTTCTCTGCACTAGATGCAGCGCTTCAACTCTAAGCCAAAAGGAAAGAACCAAAAGAAGAGAGAGAGAAAGAAAAACAGTCCAGAAGACTATGACCAGACAACTTCTTATAAAATCATGATTTGTGACCGAGAGATAATGGATAATTTCTGAACAGGTTTAAGTCTTCAAAAATAAAATTTTCTTGGATTGTGACTTTAAAGTGCCATAATCATCTCAATTTGAACTTTTTCATTCTGGCTGCTAAAATCCTGCCAGAGTATATTAGAGGACCCTAGGGGAAAACAGAACTGAGTGCTTACATTTGAAGCACTCACTACAGAAAACACATGCTTTTTCAGTCCTTGCTAATTCCCAACAAAGATGTGCAGAGAGCGGTAGATTTGTCTGAAGTGGAACTGAAAAAATATTTAAAACCTTGTGAGAGGCTAAGGTGACAGAGCAAGACAGGCAGTTTTCAATCCACAACCCGGCAGGAATGTGGTTCCCAGCTAGTGTGGTGACTGGCCATTATCAACAATTTCTCATGGATCTTGATGGTCTAGATGCTAAGTAAGGGTTGAAAGCATTCCCTCTATAACTCAACCTTATGTCAAAGCCACTGAGAACTTCTAATCACATGGTGGCAAATCACAATAAACTAAGGATTATAGATCAGCATAAAATAAGGACAATAGTGTGTCGAACTAACTACTGTAATTAAAATAATGGAAATTAGGTAGAGAGTAAAACCTTTTTAAGATGATCATCAACAGCATTAACAATGGCCTCGGCGTAATCTAAAAAATCTTCAGCTAGAAAGGTGAGCGCGTTAATGTGTGGTTTACTGTTCACGGTCAGATCCGCCAGGGAAGACATGTAGGTGTTTACAGCTTCCTGGGCTCCATTATCCAGCGTCATTCTTCGTCTCTGTAACAAAGGAGAGAGTACATGTAAATTCAGTGCAAAAACAGCAAGTTAATTAAACATCGTACAACGCACATAACTGATAATAGACTTAGCACATTAAAACTCTAGGAAAACATCACTTTTGTCTTTGGCTACAATGACTGGCAAATGAAAGCGACTGTACAAAGACATTTGTTTGACTAAAAAAAGATTGCAAAAATCCGAAAAGTGGACAAAAAGATCTGATTGAAGTGTTTTCTGAGGATACTGTAAGATGACTGTCAAAATTACAAAAGAGATTGAATTATGAAGCTGACTGGAGGAAGTGAAAGACCTCTCATTCATACTTCTTCTAACTTGTGCATATGTCACAGAAATGCAAATATGATTCAAAAGTCTCGTGCTCAAAAGTAAAAAAAAAAAAAAAAAAAAAAAAAAAAAAAAAGGTTTCAGTATTAAATAACAACTGATGTCATAGGACTGGTTATTATTGAAATAATTGCATAATTCCAGCAACATACAGCCAGAACAGAAATTAGCAAGAAACAGATTGCAAAACCTCAAAATTTATTATGATTTAAAACGAAAACGACTCAACTAATTACACAATAAAAGAGTTCCGAAAATGTCCAAAGCTAAAATGATCCCAATAAGTTGGTTAGGGTTGCAATACAACTCATCGCGATACTCATCCCAACAATTCTTTAAAATAGCTTCTATACATATAATAAAAAGAAATTTAAAGAAGAACGCGAATAGCAAATGTTCCAATATCTCTTACGTTTTTTAAAATGTAATTTGCCACGTCCTAGCACCAGCTGTAGTAAAGAAGGAGGACGTTTATAGGTTAAGTTATCTCAGGAAGTAAAAGTAAATTTATACCAATAAAAAAAGGATTCCTTTAGCATGAATTGGTCAAGGGGCAAATATGGAACAACGTGAAGACAAAAAAGTGACGTCGAAGTTTCATTTTCTGAGTATTCATAGAGAAACTGGAAAACGAAAGACGGACAAAATGCGTTCCTGAATTTACCTGCTTCATCATAACGAAGAACGGGTAAATCTCCAGCTCCTATTCATCTCCTGACGGATCGGGCCGGAAATTTGACAGGATTGTCAACGAACACTTTGATTGAAACTTTCCTTTCACTACGTAGAAAGAAATCTAACGCGGATGAGAACTTTCACAAGTTTCTCTCAATCCTTTGCGAAACAACCTTCACAAAACGATGTGCTTCTATCTAACGCCAACTGGGATTGGTCCGATGAATTGCCGACAGCGAATCACGAAGCTCGACACAACGCTATTTCGAATCTGTGTCGTGACGTCACACTGTGACGCGTTACGTTCGGATCGTTCGGGTGCGTTCGGGTTGGTTCGGGTCACGGAGCTCCGTAGTTCGGACCATTAGGGTATCATCCGGGCGTATTCGACTCTGGATTTCCCCCTCCCTGATTGACGGCATTGATGGGTCATAAGTTTGATTGCGCATACTTCGCTTTCTATTACGTACATTTAACAGAAACATTCACTGTACTCCAAGTCTTACTTCGTTTAAGATGTCTTTGTTCTTTTCAATGTTGCCATGCGACAGGCGGGGTTTTGTGTTTGGGTGTTCATAATGCCTTCGGCAAGTAAGTCGGCCGGGCAAAGTTTATCCGATAAACTTAAACTGTTATTATAATCGATGTTATTTTAATCATAATTTTAATTTAATTTCGAAATAGTGAACAGTAGAACCAGTCTGAATATCCATGTTGTTGATGATATTACAAGATTACAAAAGGAAAAGAGAAACTGACGATATATTCAAATTTTAAATGTTTTATTTCCCTTGTACAATACAATGAAATTCCGAAAGTTGTCGATGAACATTTTGTTCACACTTTCATGATCACAGAAGAAGTATATTTTTAAAATCTACCCTCAGCATCATATAGACATCAAATATTTCCATGCAACAGTCAGGTGCAAAAGAAACAAAATCAAATAGATAAGAAGTTTTGGTTAAAACAGTTAACAGTAGCCAAAATGATTAACTAAAAAAAAAAATTTCTACTGAAAACGCAATAAATATTATTAGTATTCACGCTTTTTAAATGCAGGATAACTTTGAAAACAAAAAGCAGATCAATTGAACAAAATGAGACGCCAAGAAAGAACTACAATATGGTTAAAGTATGAACTACTGTTGTTAGATAAGGAGAGAAAACCTTTGGCTCCAGTATGCACCTAAGTGAGATTAACTCAGTTATCTTTGAATGATTTCTCAAGTGAAAAGACATAAGATTAATTTTCTTGCTCTTGGCTAAATACATCAGAATACATCACCCTTTATTTTCTCATCTTTTCCATTGGCATACAAGCCCCAATATATTTGATAAGGATTTCCTTGCAACTCCCAGTCAGTGTTTTTCTTTTGAAGCTGCATAGTAAATGAACATTCTCTGTGTTCCCTATCTTAGTTGTAGCTGCCTAGGGAAGGAGGAAGACAAAAATGACAAAATCAAACTGCCATGAATGTGAACTGATTTTTTGAGAATGTCCTTAACCAATGCCAGGTAGAAAACCTGAAAAAGATGAGGCCGATTGCTGATATAGCTAATGGCCATTTAGCAATCAAAATGTTGCAACACACATTAGAAAGGCAGCAGTACAGAGGGAGAGAAAATCAAGTTGTTGGACCCATCTCTAAGAGCCTTGTTCGAAATATGACTATGCTCTGATACAATCTTCTCAAATTTAGAGCGCTTTCATTTTTTCCTCTGTAGCACACCATTTAGGTATATGCAATGAAGTTACTGAAAAAATCTCCCGCAGTATGAAATAATAATAAAAAAGGAAAAAATTGACTTATTTTACACACAGTGGCAAATGGTACAAAGTGAAAAAGCTTTGTTCATACCTGATAGCAACAATTCATCTCACATTAGGATCCCTTGCAAAATTACCAACATATTTTCACTACACCATCATTCTTACAGACAACATAGGAAAAAAGAAGAATATATATCTACAAAACCAAACTGTACACCTTATGAGTGTTGTGCATGGTAGTTCCAGTTACCAACATTCACTCTTTTCTGGCAGTGGTGAGCTGGTCCTCTTGACTCCTTCCGATTCTCATCTTTATATATATATCAATCTAAAATCCAACTTACTTAAACATAAGGCGTTGATAAACAATAACATTTAAATGATCATTCTTCCAGTAAAAAGTAAATTGGAATACAGCTAATCTCACTGTCATAAGAAAAAAATAAGCCAAGAAATGCGAGTTTTAAATGTGTAATCTACAACGCTGGAGCACATTAGACGAAGGCCAAGGTATATGCTTATCAACGCCAGACACACACCAGACCTAGCATTCTAGTTGTACCAGCACACTGTGTGAAGTCGTGCTCAAAGGTAAAGCCCAGTACAATACTAACAAATTGGTAATAAACATTAAAAATATTTGAAACAATTGTATTATGGTATGGTTCTGTCTGATCTGAATTGAAACATGGCTAACAGAAAAATATGAGGCAGATCTATTGTGTTTACTTTCCCTCTCTGAGACATTAAATGATAAATTAATAGATGAAGTTTTAAGAAAAATACTACTAGAAAAATATCTTTATTGCAATTGACATTGCATTTGTTCTTTTTCATTTTAGAATAACATCACAACACTCCAGAGGAAGAAAAAGTATTTCTGAATGAAATTATGCTTTAAGCTTATGCCTCGCACACATAACACATGATATGCATTGCTAGGACAGACCAACACAAAAACAGCTGCTGAGGGGTTATTCTCTAACGAACTCAACCCAAAAATGATAATATTGGGTCTTCCTTTAAAATCAAATTCCAAGAAATATCTTAAAAATTTTATATGTAGATGACTTTACATCAATAACCAACCAATTAAAGCAGAAAACTTACTTCACTTCAGTGGGCAGGTTTACACTATTCAGAGAACCTTCAAATGCTTTCATGCCAGACCAAAATCCAAGGCTTTATCTGGTAAACTGAAAACTATCTACATTGATTATTAACTTCCGAATTCCTTCAGTCACTTTTCTTTTAATAAAACAACTGCCAAGTTTTTGAACAAAAACATACTTACAATCAAAATGTACCAGAGACATTGAAAACAACAGTCAAAAGTGAGTTAAAAAGATTTTAATACGCTAGTTTCTATAAGAATCTTCTGCTCATTCTCCTTAAGTCTACCGCTCTTGTCTCGTATCTAATTTGCCAGCACTGAGATCAAATTTTATGCCTACAAATAACTGTACTAGGTACAGTAAAGACAGACTATGTGTACTTATATATACCTTTACGCGTTGAGTAAATGTCATCCAACACTATGACGAGCAGTTCACTGAAGTCTTCGCTGGAACTTTAAGTTCTGGACAGAGATTCAACTAAAACAGTCATAAAAGTTGTCTTGATTTCTTAATCATACATTCTATGCCAGCTGGGAAATAACAAAGGTAACCCTGTGCTCATTCAATTTTAAGTGGTCTTTCAAATTAGATATCTACAGAAATAAATATGAGTACAAAGAAAAAGACATCTTACATGTAACCATTAGGGAATACAATTAGAAAACACAAAGCCTCTCTGACAGATGAAACAGCGAATATTCATTGCTAATTTAAAGTTCCTATACAATAACATTATTCCAACATGTGGTACCATCTATTCAAACTCTATCATCATAAAAAAAAAAGAGAAGAACAGAAAAAAAAATCAATTAAAAGAAACACATAAAACAAGTATTGCATGCCAACACTTCCAATAAAAACCCTATTCTTTTAAGTGCAACAGTTGTTACGTAAAATATGAGAGCCACTCATGAACTCGATCACACTAGACATGTAGTTCTGAGATAAATGTTTAAAGTTTTGAATTATTACCTCACCCAGAAAAATTTACAGCTTCAGACATAAGTATTGCATTCTTTAGGACAGTGGTTGAGTCTTAATGCGTTATCAACACATTGTAAATTACAACATAGTTCAGGCGTGGGCAGGGTCTCGGCTCGCGAGCTGCAGGCCGAGCAGCTCTCAGCTCGCCCGAGCCAGCTGAGCCGCACGGGAGCCGGCTGCCGAGCGAGCGGAGCTGAGAGGGGACTGGAGCGGGGGAAGAGGCGAGGTAGCTGTCAGCTCGCCGGGCTGAGCGGAGCCAGCTCTCTCAGCTCGCCGCTCGCCTGAGCCTACCTTGCCCACGCCTGACATAGTTAATGGTATGATATGAGAAGAATGAATTCAACAACAGAAGGCCATTTACTTACTTGTGCTAAAATACTTTCAATAAAAGCTGTAGCGGAAAAGAAAAATTTAACATTGTGAAAGATTACAATTACTTTCAAACAAATTGATCAAGGTCAAATTAGTGATTGAAAACACATCAAATTAAAAATGTTTAAGTCCTGGCCTTAACACAAAGATAATCTGAGTGTTTACCATACACAAACACTGGACAATTTAGTCCATAGCATTTAAACAAGGATTACCTCAGATAACAGCACAATACATGTAATGAACAAAACAGAGAACATTTTTCTCCTATAACATAGCACCTCAGTCTATCAGATCACCAACATCAGTACGAAAAGTTGCATGGATTTAACTTTGAACTTCAAACAACAAAATTGTTTTTGTTGAGTTTTCTTCCTGAATAGTCGACATCAGCCTTTGCATTTTCTGCCAATGGCATCTGACATCTATATATTGGAAATTCTAATGCTGCAAACGAAACTGTGAAAAAAATTCTCTGCAAATCTTAAGTAAGAATGAGGGACCTTATCTAATTTCCCATCCAGATGCAATTCACAAACAATTAGGTATGTTGAAATGGTGTCCTCTTCTTCAACTTGCGCTTTGAAAGGCAACAAATATACATCACGTTAATGTCAACTATTGAACTGTACATGATTTACACATGGGTTTTTACAACACAAACAACTTTCTTCTCTCTGCGACATGTGGATGGTGCCTTCCGACTGCATTAACAAAGCAACAGGAATTTAATTACCAACTACTTTTCAATACATAAATTACTGTGAATTATTTATAAGTGCAACATAAGTCCACAATAAATTACACAACAAAATTATTAAGTAATAATCTACACTATTAAGCATCACAGCATCACAACCCTTACAAAAAAAAAAAGGAGGGGAAAAAAAGGACGCACACAAACCAAACTTAAGACATTAAGCACTTGAAGGAAATATTGTAGACCACAAGCTCTTGCTGTCCGAGACAATGCTCTTCTTCTCAACTATTGGAAGTGACCAAGAGCTGATGCTTGAGCAATTTCAGTAATAGATCACGACTCTCCGTTCCCACTGTCATCGCCATCCCCACCATCACTTTCACCCATGTCCATGTCATCATCGTCATCATCATCACCTATGTCGTAATCATCAACATAAAAGTCAGTCATGTCCACTGGTGGCTCTGCCGCTTTAGCTTTAGGTTTGCGGCAGTAATCTTCTAGAGTGAGAGGTACGACGACACCATCCCTCTCTGCTTCAAGCCGAGCTGCTGATACTTGCTTTCTGGAATGACAATTTAAATAAGTTATTCCTAATGAACTGAGAAACTAGGTAAGATAAAGAAGTAAAATGTACTTTAAATACCTGATAATGTTTTCATACTCCTTGTCTCGTCCTTTTGAGTCTTTGAACCGCCGATACATAACTGATGCGTCCACATTTGCTGGACTTGAGGTATTTGGTTCATTAAGAAGAGAAATCACTGATAGAAGAATTGTCCTGAACCAAAATATACAAGGATAGAAATTATTATGAACAAAATTAGATAGAAGAATTGTCCTGAACCAAAATATACAAGGATATAAATTATCATGAACAAAATTGAACAATAGGTGCAGTGAAATATAAAAAAAAAAAAAAAAATTGTAACTGCACAAGATTAATATGATTTCATATTTCCTTCAGTTAATATCTATGAATTTGGTTCATTAATATTGTTCCATCTGTCAGTGCCTACCTGACGTTCTGAGTAGGATTCCATCTTTCGCATGGAAGCTCCCCACTCTGAGGATCGTCCACTGGAGGATGAAGAATAGAAATGCAGAGGTCTCCATTCTAGTAAGAAATGCAAAACATAGAATTTTTTGTATTTCTTGTGCAAGTTTCTCATGAAACCTTGGAATAATATCATTCTCGTTTCTTACCTCGTATACATTTGGGTGCCAGACCTTAGTGAGGAAGCGTATGCTTGGAGGAGAGTAAGGATAGTCAGCAGGGAATTTCATATGAGCCTGTAGACAGATGAAAAATTGCAAATGTAATTGGAGAAGCAGTTCGATGAATTGTTTAACCAAGGATCACTGGACCTATCCGAACGTTCTTTCAGTGAAAAAGGAAAATTGTAGGCTGTAGCCATAGAAGGCAAGAAAATGCCTGCTAAACTCTGTTAACACTGGATAACTAATGGAGAAAGAAAAGTGAAATATTTGTAGCAGTTCACAGATGCCATTTTGAATTCAGTGAGTCAGCAGAAGGCCATGCCATAGGTTAGGTTGACATGAAAAACAATTAAAAAAGAATGTGGTTCCCAAAGCATATAGTTTTGCACATAAGTGCAACATGACAACCGATCACTAAGACTGGGAATGGTGAAGGAAGTTATCAGGCCACACATTGCAAGTGGCCTTCACCTTTTGATTCAAGTTCTACACTACAACATCAGAGAGCAGGTGCAAGAAAACAGGGTAGGATCGCGACTATTGACAAGAAAGGATGTGTGGAAATCACAAGAAGTCTAAGTTCGAAGAATAATTAACAACGGGGAACATTAGTACAAATAGAAAAACAAAAACAAACAACAAAAACAATCCATTGTTGAGTGCAGTGCCCTCACCTTGAAGTAGCCTCCTTGGTAGAGAGTATCTGGGGGACCGAAAATAGCCACCTCCCATTCGAACAAATTATCATCGTTGACCAGCTTAACGCGGAATCCTTCGACGGGTTCCTCCTGGAGACTCCGGTACTCCAGGCCCAGGGCTCTAACTGCACTGCCCGTCGGCTGAGTCTGGGTCCCAGCCATTATGTTCCACTCTCCGTCGGCCCCGACTCGAAGCCTTCGCACTTCAGCTCTTACGCTGAACCCTTCCACTTTGCTCTCTGTATCGAATATAGATACTCCAGCAAGTCCTGGACACTCCTGTGACTCGGACAAGGGTTGTAATGAAAGCTGCTCTCAGGGCAATCCACTGACAAGACCAAATTCACTGACGTCACTGTCTGAGTCCCTCACATGGGAAACAAACTCAACACAAAAGATGTACGGGTAATTTTTTGAAGAATCCCAAGAGTGAAGTTGTCACACACACACAGTGAGATAGCAAGAAAAATCTCACTGAGGTCCGGTATGAAAATGAGTACTTCTGAGTACTTGGCTTTCTAAAAGTATCCTTCCTATATCTCTGCAGGCTGCAGAAGTAGTCCCACGTACTCTCACAGCAGCACGAGAGCGCGCTGCAGGCCAGGGGAAAGCAGAGGAACGGAGAAGGACAACAGTACCAAGGAGAGCAGCCGAGAAGGAGAGGGAGAGAGACGGATAATATTGGGGGGGGGGGGGGGGGGGGAGGCTGGGGCTGAGGGAAGCGGAGGGAAGGGAACAAGGACCTTTTCCAGGTCGACGGATACGTTCGGCGGTCTTCGACAAGGCGTTCAAATTGCAAAATGCTGCTGCGAAGGTGAAGAGTCGCTGCTGTTCTCTGTCATCTGGTGAGTTGTCTCTCAAAACAAAACAAAGGCAAACGAAGTAACCCCTGCTAAGCTTGATCCTTGTTCGTGCACTCGTCCTTAGGTGCGCACTCCAGTGAAAGGGACCCGCCGAAGGTTAGGTTGCTCTGAATGTCAATGCCTCCTCTGGCTGGCCCGTTAAATTTAGAACTCATCTTTAAAACAGCTGTTGAGGAGTCTTGTCAAGTAACTTCCCTCCTCAAGCATTCTCGACCTGTCCATTCCCTCCCCACCCCGCCCCAGTGTGTTCTGACCGGCGGACGGCAGTGGGTACCCGGGGTACTCTTTGCACTTTGGACATGATCTTTATTGTGGTCCTCTCGTGTTATGTGATCGGAGAGTAAGATGAAATAATGGGCACCAGTAGCTGCTTTGTCGTCAGTGTTGTCGGAACCCTTCACTCGCGGACTGAGGTTTAGGCCCTCATCCTGTTGGAATAGGATGAGAGGGTACTGGTCAAGCTTGTCAGATTTACATGTAATAACTTTTATTCTGTATCCCTTGCATGTCAGTCGGAAATTCGGAAACAATATGAAAAAAATGTTTAGGTTGTGTTTGACTGCATTCTGAAGTTGAATCTTTTTGTGCCCTAGGTTGAGACCAGCAAAATGCATGAACAAGAATTTTGTCTCACTAAAGCTGTGAAGGCTGTGGCAATAAATGATGACTCTTCAGCTTGCGATCCTGATGGTGTCGTCGGGTCATCTGTACCAAGGAAATCTATTGTAGGGCGCGTGCATGAGAAGATGGGAACGTTTCGGTGAGTGATTAATCTACAACATTAAATTTTTAGGTATGGTGATGGGTTACCTCTAACATTCCTGCATCTCTTATTTACAAAGCCATCTGAAACCTGAGGATTTAGAGCCACAGGAGCGAAGGTATGTGCTGATGTATCTGTTATTTGTAGTTTCAATCTTTCCTGGGCATGTAGTGTCTCCTTATGAGTTACGCTTTTCTGTGGTTCGTGAAACTTGTAGTTTATATAGCTTTCTGTGGGATTACCGTTCAGAAACATTTGTGATTGAAATCTTCACAAAGCTCTGATATTTTACCATGGCATTTCTTCTAATTTTTAAGTACTAGAATGATGCTTGCTCTTGATGTGTTGGCTTATAGTTTGCTTGTCGATCATAATAATGATAGGAAAATTAACACGTTTCTCTTTTTTTCCTCCTTTTGTTGAGCAGTTGTTTGAACATTGGTTTGGGTGGCGTTTTTGTACTGTTCTGATTTTGATAACATGCTCTTTAACGGGGGGTATTGACGAAATCCTCTCCATGTTTTGTTTTGCTCCACTTCATCTGCTAATATTTATCTACTTTTCCGGCCTAATTGACAAGTGCTGCACATGCAAGAAAACTAAAATACTTGATGTTCGAGGCTTTAACTTTGACCGTATGGGGAGAGGTTAAGCAGGAATATTCAACGGTGCGCCGCGCGCCAAAGCGTGGGGTATCGACGCGAGTCATTTGGCGCGTGGGGTATCTCCTTGCCGCGGGTTGGTCGGGCAGGACATGGACTTTTGGCTGCATGCACAATGTCACCACATCGTGTTACGTCGTCGTGCGAGCGAGCATTGCGAGTCTCACAGTAGCTCGTCTATCAAGCAAGCGGGGTGGGGTGGGGCGGGGCGGGGCAGGGCGGGGCGGGGTGGGGCTATTGGGACACCAGCCGCTCGTCCACTTCAGTCGTGTGTCGCGCTACGCTGAGCCGGGTCGGGTCGGCACCCCGCCGCAGCCCCAGAGGCAGTCTGCGCGCGTGGCTCCTTGCGACCGCCCCTTCCCTTCCCTTCCCTTACAGTGAAGGGCCTGGCACTTCCCTCGCCACCCTTAGGCTCGCTGAGCGCGAATCTTCCGGGGGAGTCTCGATTCGGGTTAGGGTCAACCAGGGAATCACCATCGCCCACTCGCGTTTCGTTTGAAGGACAACGTGCTGCCCCGCCCCGCCCCGCCCCGCCGCGCCGCGCCGCGCCGCGCCCGTCAACAGCTGAGTGTCAAACCGCGCCGAGCCGTGCCGTGCCGCGCCGCGCCGTGCCTATGCCACCGTAGACCATGAGTAGTAGAGCTGCAGTGGCCGCCTCCCATGTGAAATACGCAGCCACGGTGACTGATGATCAAGACGATGACTCGTGGTGAGTGCCCTGTGCCCCGCCCCGCCCCGCCCCGCCATGCCAGCCTGACCACTGGAATCACTCCGTGCCCTGCCCTGCCCTGCCCTGCCGGGACTACTTGTGCTCGTGGCGAGACTAGAGAGCCTAGGAGGGGAGAGGCGACAACTGTCATGGCTGCTGCTGGCGTGGGATCCAGCTGTGTGCGCTCTACCCCGCACCCTCGCCGCGCGCCCAGGTAGCGAGGCACCGCGCATGCGCTGTCCCCAGCTGGATCCCAGCGGCTGCCAGGCCCACTGCCGCCGTGACAGTTGTCGCCTCTCTCCATCCAGGCTCTCTAGGCGGGACGAGACGTACAGGACGCGACGGCAATGCCTGCCTGGCGTTGTGTCGAGTCACGACAGCGCCGCCGCGCCCCGCATCGCGTCGCACCGCCCAGCTCTACGACGCCGCATGTCGCTCCGGCGCGGGGTGGGGCGGGGCGGGGTATCTATCGCCCTGCCCGGGTATCGCGTGATACGGTATCGCCGGGGTTCCATTTAGAATCTAGTCGATCCTACCATTCTTGTCGTAACGTCCGCTGCGTCACCCCGACCAACCAACCCCGATCTTAGACCCTTCCTCCCTCTCTAATAGGCCTACCTCAAACACAGAGAAACTAATAACCACATTCAGGGGAAACCTAACCCAGAAACAAAGAGAAAAAAATGTGCTTGAAGGACATGTTGAGGCATATTCCAAAATGCTTTGCATAGCTTCCTGGTCATTTTTTTTTTAAATAGATCTCAAAACGACATTACAAAAAAATTACTCAGGGTTGGGTCGCCGCAGAGTCCGGGTTTTGTTTTTTCTGCGAACCCGTCCAAGACCAGGCAATGAATTACTTCATCTCTCTCAACATCAGGACCTGTGGTCCATTTCGGTTTGCCAGGCATTAAGGAATTTGGACTCGTCTGACCCAAATGAGCCCCCGCTTCCTGATTCTCACTCTGTCGTGGAGCTATCGTTCGAGTTGTAATGTCAGAGCAGCTCTGATATTATGTTGTCAGATCGTCAGACAGAGACAAGAGACGTGAGAGTGACGTCTAGCGAAGTTCTTAAGACGCCTTTCAGACGACTTCGTCATTGGTTGATATGGCTCAGCCTGCTAAGAGCGATATTAGGAGCCTTGGCCACCTGGGGTTGGTTCACCTTCCAATGCAGACGGCGTGCTCTAGTTGGTAGGCCTGTCTTGACCCCTCGCTATCAGAAGCCACTCGGCAGGCTGGCGGGCAGGCGCCATTAGCTTGAGTTGGGTTGGCTGACCTGATGGACACGTGACGGCAGCCTTGACCTCACACCCGCACATGCCCCCCCAGCCCCTCCCCCGCGAGTCGACGCCCCCTCCCCCCGCCTGCCCCTCTCCCCCTCCCCCAACCGCCTCTCCCTCGTCCCTGTCCTTTCCCGATGGATAAATAAATAAGCCAAGCCGGCGCCATCTCCTTTCAGGCCGACGACTATTATTTTTCTTGGACGTCCGCGCGATTAGAAACAATTATTGACAATGATCGGTGTTAACCTGTCGTGAAGGGGGGGGGGGGGGTGATTGTGATGTTTCGCTGCCTCGCTGTCAGAAACTGCGATGCTGCTCTGGAACTAGTAATCTTTAGCTCACTGTCGAGACAGCAATACACATCATAGGAGCAACTCTCCATTCAATTCTCCAGCGGGAGGTGCTAATTTGAATTGTCCAGTCGCACGTCGGTGCCTGGTGCCTGCAGAGTGACACTGATATATATTTATATATACATAGATAAATAGATATGTATTATTGACCATCCAGAAATGAACAGCATGCCTTGAAAGGCGTTCTAACGTAGTCCGTCCTCAAGTACTTTTCTTTGACCCCAGTTGCCCCTAGTGTGATGTGACCTCCACCGCATACAAAGTCCAACTTCAAGCCGAACAAATGAACGACGAGGAACCATGTTAATTAAAACTGCGTTTCACAACGAGCTGGTCTTTTCTAGATGGTCCGTTTGAGACCAATGGTTTGTTGTGCCCCTATGTGTGGTTGGGACCAGCTAAGTGCGACGCAGTTGCTCGAATATAGAGTAATGGCCCTATTTCGGGCCACTGGCCCTAATTCGAGCCACCACTGTAAATTATTTGCAGGCTACATCAGATCCTAGTCGACCAAACAATTGAAGAGTTAACAATGTGAACTGTTAAATTTCAGTGTCGTTTGGAATCGAGAGTTGCCCGCAAATGATTTTAAGGGGGTGGCTCGAATTAGGGCCAGTGGCCCGAAATAGGGCCATCACTCTAACTCATTTCGAACCGTGTTGGTGTTGGACATCTCGTGATGATCAGGTCCCGGTCAGGTCCCCTTATTGGTGTTCTGTTCTGAGTTGCACGAAGTATCAATAATGGAGGAGCTTTAAGGGCAGAAGTGGGCAGAGCAGAAGCAAGTGGACTTTGTTCTTCCGCCCAAACAACTCGCCCTCAGGCACGTAATTAGGCCGACCAAAAGGGGAGGGCGATTGTTCGAATATTGCCTACATTCAGGGGACAACGTGTTGCCAGTTGCCTACCTCGTGGGCGGCGCCCTCCCTGAATGTAGGCAATATTCGAACAATCGCCCTCCCCTTTTGGTCCTGGGATAAAAGCAAAATGCACCCCGCACCTTCTCTGCGACTAACTTTTCCTTCCCATAGTTATGACTAACATGCAATTAGCAAATGAGTCGAACTGAACCAAAGGTGGTGGTTATCAACTAATCATCATGGAGTCTAGCAGCTTATTTTCGCGTTCGATCCTAACGTCGTTATGGCACATCGTGGAAGATCCCCAAACTAGAGTACTTCGTCAAACGATTCTTTTTGTTCTTTTTTTCCATGACTAAACAGGCAGGGGCACCGCTCTCAACACCTGTCAGTCCCTGAGGCAAACGAATGAATCCGCGTGCAGCATGGCGACTGTTTGATGGTACTATTATCCGCAAAAAGTAAAGGTCCGTCCCGCCCACACTCCCCGCTGGAATGGACCTTCCTTCTTCCTTTTGCGGTCGATAGTACATCGAACCCTGTTCACACAGGTTACGATAACAGCATGGGGCGTTATTGAGAAATAGAAGACGGGAGCGATAAAGAGCACAAACGGCCCTTTTTTTATTCAGTCGATCGCTTCAGTTGAAATAGTGCGGCAGAAGTAAGCGGGCAGACGTGGCTTCCTACGTGGATCGTATGAAACGGAGTGACTTTCATCAGATGCCGTGCTTTCCATCGGCCATCTGGAAATTTCGATAAAGAAATTATATAAGCAACTTATGGAAAATAAACGTTGGATAGACAGCCGGGGGGGTGTTGCTGATGTTTGTAGAAGTTTTAAAATTAAATTACAACTTTTAGGAAAGTCGAATCAAAATCACCTTCCTAATCGGAAACGCTCCATTTTAAGGTCAGCATGGCCTCGACATTCGCTCCTTGCGCACCGCACGAAGGGTGCCCATAGGGCTTGCTGTCCATGGCAGGTGTTCGGAATGATGCGATAGACTGCCCAGCCCAGAAGAACCAACACCCAGATTCTGGGGCAAGCCAACCAAACCAGAAAGCAAGGGTAAGAAAAATATTTGTGGATAAGGTCCTCTCAACGTTACGAAACGCGTTTTGAAATTAGTCTCAAAATGAATTTCGTAATATTTTCTTACCCCTGGTTTCCGGGTCGAGTTGCCTCAGAATCTCGTAGGAGAGCCAGCAGCGGGGGGTAGGGGGTGCAGGTCGCCTGCCCCTAGCCAGTCGGATCAGGAGGACCTCTGCTGATTGGCTCGCAGCGATGAGCAGCAAATCAAACACTGCGACGCCGAATGAGCGGATCATGTCCCCCGAGCCTTACGTAAGGCTCCTCGTAGATCACCAAAAACAAAACAAATCCACGGCCGGGCTGCGCTGCTAACGACACGTCGCGTAGACGGAACGCCAACTAGGACCCCGTCCCGCGACATTCGCACCCCTGCCTGGAGGAGGAGGCACGGCAGAGCGTTGAAACGGGAAACTAGCTTGTGATCCGAAGCTTTTCGCTCTGCGACGTACTTTCCTTCCACGCGGGAGGCCTAGGCCTAGGCCTGGGGGGCCCGGGCTACATTGACGTCACTGCAAACGTCGACTGTCAGGTCAGGGCGGAGCAGCTAATAGGGTGGCTCTAGACCCCCCCCCCCCCCCCCCCCCGGCCAACCCTCGGCCGCACGATACCAGAGCACATGCCGCCTTTCATATAGGGAAATGATTGAGACGATGCTTATCCGAGACTTTGCTCGGCCGCCTAGAGCACACGTAACCCAACCAAGTGATGCTTCCAAAATCTATCTCATTTCCTAGAACTGACCCAAGTCGCAAAGATTTCGGACGGATCCCACGTAAACGCTCGGCCAGATAAGACGCATCATCTACCCGACACTGCGCTACTGCGCTGTCCGATTGTAGACCCTCCTCCTTCCCCCACCACCACTGCACCTGTGATGTAATTGAATGTGACACACTGCTCGCTACTGGAGCACTGATCGGCTCAGCTCGGCTCGGCACGGCACGGCATCCATTCCGATCACCATAGTGCTATGACTGCTGGTTGTTATTATATTTTCAGTCTTTCTACTAGACAAAAAGAATATTAAATCAGTGTTCGAAAACGCTCCAGGAGACTAGAGAGAAATGGCACGAAAAGATTCGTGCTGCCGAAGTTTACATTTCGATTTTCGAAATAGATTAACAAATGTAGACTGCTGGAGCTCCATCGAAACGCAGGGGACAGTCCAGCTCGGGGCAGCTGCAGGTGACATATCTGGCTGGCGTGTGGAGTGGCATCTCATCGGCTGCAGGTCGTCGCCCCTCCCTCCCCTTCGATCCCACTACTTCCCC
>CABIKL010000060.1:0-35094 GCA_902196195.1 Aptinothrips rufus | reverse complement strand
GTGGGGCCCGCGCCCTGCCGAACCGGAGTTTTGCCGGCAAGCGAGTGGAGAGTCCTGTATAGTCCCCGACGAAGTTGTGGATTATACAGGACTCGCAGCGAGCGAGCTGGCAAAACGGAGGTTTGGCGGAAGGGCGGGCCCCACTTGTTTCTGTCTATAATCAAGGATCTACCAAATCCTTCCAAATGACCCAAAATAGGGCCATGTCACCTAATGTGGGTCGCTTTCCCGCCGACTTCCCAAATTTTTGACTGGGAGTACCCGATGTATACCTTGCACGGATCCAAGGTCTATACAGGGTGTTTCTAAATTCGATGTCATAAATTTGGGGGGTGTTAGAGCATGGTGAGACAAGTTTATCGAGATGGGGAACCTAGGGCCAGCGACGCCTAATAAGGACGCTAGGCGCCCTCGAAATTTGCGCCTGAGAGGTAGGCCAACCATCCTGCACGCTTCTCATTTACCGCTTGATGTCGCTGCGCTCGCGCGCGAGCGGCCGTCGTTTGTTGTCATTCATCATCACAACAAGTGGAACGTGGTCCAGACTGCACCCTGCATGAAAATAAATCGATTTACTTTCCCCGAACTGGCCGATATGCAGATGGCGTATGGCGCAGGTAGAGGTAATGCTGTGGAAGCAAGAAGAATTTATGAAGAGTGGTATCCTGATCGCATCATACCAGACCGGAGGACGTTTGAATCAGTAAACAGACGACTTCGTGAAACAGGAACAGTTCAAGTGAGTCTTAGGTGGTGTTTTCTCTGCCTTTTTTTCAGCTGATGATACTCGTTGTGGGACTAACGCTATTGAGAACCACGCGAAGTTTGCGTCGCTTCGCAGTTTTGCACGAAATGGTATGAAGCGACGAAACATTGCGTGATTCCGGAAAAAGAACTTCAGAGAATTCCACATTGGAAGTGTGAAGAATTAAACGACACGACGAGAGGGGTACACGGGTGTTTTCGGTACAGCTCTCCGCCTCACCTCTCGCTGTGCCTGCTTCACACTTCCGCTCTGGCCTTCTCTGAGAAACTCTGGTACCAGATGTGTTTAATAAGACCACGTTAACAACTCAGGTACGCCGGCCAGATGCTGGACGGGGGCGGGCCTTGCGGAACGTCGCATTTGAGGCAGATGTGCTAGTACGGGTCGAGCAGAATCCATCCACTAGCTGCCGACGCGTGGCTGCAGAGGTCAACGCATCACCGGCCTCCGTGTGGAGAGTGTGGCATGAACAGGGTCTCAAACCTTTTCACATCCAAAAGGTGCACAAACTGCGGCCGGGTGACTTTCCGCGCCGAGTTGAGTACTCTCAGTGGTACCTCGCACGTCGAGCGCCGCATCCAGACTACCCCCACATTGTGATGCACACTGATGAGGCCGCCTTCACCGAGGAGGGAGTGTTCAACATGCACAATAACCATGTCTGGGCAGAGGAAAATCCTCACGCCAATTATGAACACAACAGACAGGACAGATTTTCTGTGAATGTGTGGGCAGGTATTCTGGAAGATGAAATCATTGGGCCTTACCTTCTTCCTCCGCGCCTCAATGCAGTGAGCTACCGCGCATTCTTGCGAGATGTCTTGCCAGACCTCCTGGATGACGTTCCACTGGATGTGCGCAGACGCATGTGGCTGCAGCAGGATGGTGCACCAGCACATTTCGGCAGGGTTGTGAGGGACTACTTGGATGCAGAGTTCCCTGGTCGATGGGTCGGAAGAGGTGGGCCTGTGGCCTGGCCGGCAAGATCACCGGATTTGACCCCGCTTGATTTCTTCTTTTGGGGCTCAATGAAGGACTTGGTGTACAGCACTCCGGTAGAGTCACCTGAAGATCTGGTCGCCAGGATTGCTGCTGCTGTTCAAGAAATCCATCAGAAGCCTAATGTTTTTGAACACGTTCGCCAAGATCTTGTTAGAAGATGTGAAAAATGCATCGAAGTAGGGGGGCAAAATTTTGAGCATCTGCTTTAAATCAGTCTTATCGCTTTAGCTCACATTAATACACCAAACGAGCAGGATTGTCTCTGCCAACGTTTCTTCTTTTTTGTTATTGATTTTCTAAAGTTTACTTCTGTTGACATTTTCTAAGTTTCTTCGCGTTTTTTGTTTGTATGAAACGCTTGTTTCTTATTTCTGTAAGCCTAATGTTTAAGCATCTGCTTTAATTCAGTCTTATTATCGGTTTAGCTCACACTCCTACGCTCAAAGAGCAGGATTGTCTTTGTCAACGTTTCTTCTTTTTGTTATTGATTTCGAAAGTTTACTTGTTTTGACAGTTTGTAAGTTTTTTTCATGTAATTTTTGGAATTAAACGCTTGTTTCCAATTTGTTTCTTATCTGTGTAAGATTGCATTCACGATGGCAAACCTCCAGTCCACGCTTTGAAGTGACGTAAAACGGTAAATGAGAAGTGTGCAGAATGGCTGGCCTACCTCTCAGGCGCAAATTTCGAGGGCGCCTAGCGCCCTTATTAGGCGTCGCCGGCCCTAGGTTCCCCATCTCGATAAACTTGTCTTACCATGCTCTAACACCCCCAAAATTTATGACATCGAATTTAGAAACACCCTATATATTATGAGTGAGGTGTCTCAGACCTTTTCGTTGATATTACGAATCACTTGTCATGCCTATGAAATACTTTTAATGTTATGTTTACGAGTAACTTGATGAGTTTTTCGTTGGGTTTACGAATAACTTGTCATAGCTTAGTGACAAAAGATTTGTCTGAGAATTTGTCGTAAAATTACGACAACATTTTACAATGTAGGCTGCCAAATCATATCCATAAGAGACCGGAAGAAACCAGGGGCTGCAGAAAGACCAAAGCGCATAGCGTTCTATTCAAAAAGACCAGGACTTTTTTTTTAAAGGCGCGTCTAGTTGTAAGGAATCTGAATCTGTTTCGATATTGGAGATCGGAGAACCCGTTCAGAGGCTACAGGCGGAGACGCTGTCAGCTGTTGCTGCCCGCCCACGGCTCACCTCTGCTCCGATCCAGGACTTTTTTTTTAAAAAGGCGCGTCTAGTTGTAAGGAATCTGAATCTGTTTCGATATTGGAGATCGGAGTACCCGTTCAGAGGCTACAGGCGGAGACGCTGTCAGCTGTTGCTGCCCGCCCTCGGCTCAACTGTGCTCCGATCCAAGGCTTTTTTTTTTAAAGGCGCGTCTAGTTGTAAGGAATCTGAATCTCTTTCGATATTGGAGATCGGAGAACCCGTTCAGATCTGAATTGAATATCACATCTAAACAGTGACTTCCGTCGGGGCATATATAGGACTCTCCGCTCGCTCGTCGGCGAAACTCCGGTTCGGCGGGGCGCGGGCCCATCGTCCTCACGCTCGGCAGCTCGCCCAGCTGCTCGCTGGATCTGCTCCCTGCGCTGGAGAAGTCGTTGGCTCACAGGTGGCGGCGTTGGCTGTGGCAGAAGCTCTCTTTCTGCTGGCTCGATTGCCTCGTCTGCCCTAAACGTAGCCATCAACGCCTGTCGCTGCACGTTCAAAACAAATGACAATGAGTTGGGCCGCAATGAACGGCCTGTACCTGAACGGCGCACGGCGTTGACGATGAAGGGGCCGTACACACAGTCCTCTTCCCGCTCCGGCCCTCGCTCTCGACCTCAACTTACCCGGGGTGCAGAGGGGCTGTCCTGCGTCAGTCATGTCCTTGTGCTGTTTCACTGTCCCGTAGTGGCCTATGCCTGTCCAACGTCACCTCACGCTCACTCCAGTCAGGATGGTCGCCAATCAGCATCAGCACCTGCTCCACCGTCTGGAGCGACTGGCCAGGCCTCCTCTTCGTGATGGACCTCGCGGGGTCCACACTTTTATTTTCTTACGAACTAACTTGTTCATATTATGGACAGATTTAGTCATACTATGAACAAAATCCAACCGTCATAGTACGAACAAGTCAAATGGTTCGGTTCATAATACGAACAGATTTATTCGTAGGTTATGACAGTTGGGGGTTGATAGTAAGAAATTATGAGTGCATGGCAGTGCGAGGAAGCAGTGGAGGAGTAGGGGGCACAAAACACAGACACCCAGAGAAGCGCAATCAGTGCAGTGCGTGCATGGATACACAGAGACACTGATGCAAGCAGCGCGATCAACCGTGAGGGTGGTGGGGTTGTGTACATTGTACATGTCCGAATTGCTTCTATTGTTCCATGAAGTCACGTGGTCACCCACCAGCCCCCTTCACTACCTTCACCACCTCCCTCGTTACTCCTTGCTCCATTCATAAAACAGCAATTTCCTTAGATTGGGTGAGCCGGAGTATAAAGGTGGTAGTATTGTTATTTGTTATACAGAATTACATACACCTCTAAAATGATTGGAGAAAAGGAGCTGATTCTATGTTATTCTTCTTCATCGTCTTCAGAATCTGAATCATTACTAAATTCAACATCATCATCTTCTTCGTCCCCATGGTCGTCTACATGCAGTTCAAGAACACCCGGCTCACGAGGATTCTGCGGTTCATTAGGGGGATAAAGATTTGATTTCGTCATGTGTGACGACATGACTGCGTCCACGCTGAATTCGCCGGCCCCTCCCTGCCTTACACCGCACTGGGATGAGAAAAGGAGACCATTGATGGTGCCAGTCCTCAGTTGATTTCTGATCTGTGAAAGAATGGAGAAAGTCAAGTATTGGAATGGTGCCGAAAGACTTTAATACCAGAAATACAAGAGATAACAAGATAATTGTATTGATTAGAATCTTGCCCTGGTTTTAATCAAATTGATCTTGGAAAACATCCTTTCGCAGCAGGCAGGCAACGGACGTTGAGGGCAAAATCAGATAGATCTTGTAACACACGCAACACACCCCGCCCGAAAATACCTAATTTGGTTTCTAATTGAACTTAATTCAAACAATATTAAGAACTTATAAAATGTTTATTAAGACGAATATTTAAATTTAAAACTTATTTAATCTGAATATATTCTTAATGAAGTCTTAATTCTCTAGGGGTTAAGTTCTAATACGTTTTTGGCCATATATGTTCTAATTAAGATCTTTATTAAAGTCTTATTAGTCCCAAAGTCCCTTAATAAAGATTATGCATTTGTAAGTTCTGAGTAAGATCTTAACTAAACGCATATTAGGGGCTTATTAATTTTGAACATAGATTTTACTCTTACAAGTTCTAATAGACTGTTCCGCTAACCCTGGCTGCGAGGGAGTCGGATAGCAAATCAAGAAGAACAAGAACAAGTACTAAAGGACAGAATGAGAAATCGCATGTGCGTTCACGAGCGGCACGTTGCGCCCGGTGCGCCTGGCCGCGAACTAGTGTTTTGAAATTCCCGGGAACATTCGTCAGCGGGAATATTCCCGATAAATTCCCGGAAACTTTCCAAATTCCCGGGAATATTCCCGATTTTTCGGGAATTTTATATTTGAGCCTTTATCTTCGAATCTATGGCCAGGAAAATAGATTATCGACCAGTTCCCTATCCCGTCCTGCAGTTACCCTTTTGAGAAGCGTAGTGCGACTAATGCTTTTGAAAAGTGTGCAAACTACACTTAAGGTAAGAGTAGCCTACATAACAAGTAGCGCGGCAGAGTGCAGAGGACACTTTTCAGAAGGGTATTTTAGCAGTACACGTTCAAACAGGGTAGTTGTTACACTTTTCTTTTTCCAGTGATCCGACCAAAATATTCACTCTCAGATTTTGATTAATGTTGCACTTTCGAACTCAGTCCTGCATACGTTGAACTGGACTGTTGTTTCTGCTAAAATTTAAGCTACTTTGGTCCTTTTTATAATTTTTGATAATTCCTTTTAGTTTATATAGTAACTTTCACCTCAAAAAGAAGTGTGTTTTATAGAATGTTAGCCATTTTGGGAATATTCCCGGGAATATTCGGAAAAAGAGCCGGGAATATTCCCCCGGGAATTCCCAAATTCCCGGTAAAATTCCCGGGAACATTCCCACCCTTCAAAACACTACCGCGAACGCACACCCGTTTTCTCATACTCTCCTTTGGTACTTGCTCTTGTTTTTCTTGATTTGCTATCCGACTCTCGGGGAGCCCGGGTTAGCGGAATAGTCTATTCGCTCTGCACAAGCCGTTACGCAGCAACTGCCGCCTCCACACAGTAACCAAGCATCGCCTTCCTGGGACGACTAATTCACCGTGCAACTTTGCTTTTCTAGTCAGAGAAGGTGCTGATGAACTGGGTTTTGATGCAGCTGAGGAACTGAGGACCGGCTTGGAAAGGACGTAGCGCCCATAAGAACAACCCATGCGCACCGACGAACAAGACGACTTGCACTGGTAGGGCAAGAGTGGAGGCGGAAGCTCCGCCTCATCTCTTCCCTCTTGCCAGTGGCAGTCGTCTTGTTCTTCACTCTTCCCGTTCAGGCCTTCCTTGGAGTACCGTGTTCCTATTCCGATCTCAACGAAACTCATGTTAGTCTGTTCACAGTACTCGAGACTCAGACTGTCTCTTTACACGTTCTAACAGAGTACTCCAACGACTGTCTGAACCAGAATAGAGAAGAACCAGCAGAAGCACACAAACTACGGTGAGAGCCGGAATAGACTATTCCGCTACCCGGGCTCCCCGAGAGTCGGATAGCAAATCAAGAAGAACAAGCACTAAAGGAGAGTATGAGAATACGGGTGTGCGTTCGCGGCCAGGCGCACCGGGCGCAACGTGCCGCTCGTGAACGCACATGCGATTTCTCATTCTGCCCGTTAGTACTTGTTCTTGTTCTTCTTGATTTGCTATCCGACTCCCTCGCAGCCCGGGTTAGCGGAATGGTTTATCTATATACCCTGAAGCCCACTCCCGACTGACTGACTGACTCACTGATAGAAATGTTTGGGTAGAAGGAAGCGAGATACGACTTTTTACCAGAGAATCGACCCCCCTTAAAATGACCCCAAAATCCCAGGAAAAGCTCTACATCATCCATTTTCCGATTATTTACAGTGCTACCAACCTAACGTCAAAAGTATCCCCGAATGAGCGTATTTGCCATGCATACGACCTTCTGCCACACATTCAGCCGGTAAAACCGTTCCAACCAGTACCCGATACTTCCCTATTTAGGGTATACAGATGACGTCCCCAGTACCACCTAACATGACCACCCAAACAACTCCACCGCTCGCCTTGTCGTTTTGTTCTGCAAAGCTCCACGTCACTCCTCGCCCTTCTTTGTGTACTTTGGCTTGTTCTTCTCAGTTCCGCTGCAGGCATCTTTGGAATGCCCTATACGGTATCACGGGCAAGGGGCGAGCAGGTAAATCGCCTCACCCCTGGCCCTTGTTTGGGTACTTCGGCTTGTTCTTCGCAGTTCCGCCACAGGAACATCACACCCCCTGTCTGGCTGTTCATTGCAATATCAGATTTTCTTTCTTTTTCCGGACTGCAACGGTGACTGGTCCGAAGACCGTCTTTCAGGATACTCCGCTCTCCCGCTATTTTCGCCTTTAAAACGCAAGGTTGCACATTACATTTACGTTCTCCATACTCCACCCACCTTGCCGCTTTTACGGTGTTCATTATATTAAAAAACGCAAGGTAGCACACTGGATTCATATGGTTCAATAGTTTATATCTGAATTACCAAGTACGGTGGAAGGCATTCTTCTCCTGTCTTACGGCACTTTCGCTTGTTCTTCTAACTACAACCACTGTATAAAATACAACCTCTGTACACGATACTAACCAGGAGCTACGACTTTCGGAATATCCTACGCACTTCTGTTACACGCGTGTTACTCGGCAATCTTTCAGACACGGAGTGACACCTGAACAGTTGTTTGGAGACGCACTTCTGTTATACGCGTGTTACCAAGCAATCTTTCAGACGCGGAGTGACTCTTCAGCAGTTGTTTAGACACTAACTTAAGCCAGGAGCTAAGACTTTCGGAATATCCTACGCACTTCTGTAACACGCGTGTTACCAAGCAATCTTTTACACGCGGAGTGACTCTTCAGCAGTTGTTTAGAGACACTTCAGCCAGGAGCTAAGACTTTCGGAGTACCCTACGCACTTCTGTTACACGCTTGTTACTTAGCAATCTATCCGACGCGGAGAGACTCTTCAACAGTTGTTAAGAGACACGCCAGGAGCTAAGACTTTCGGAATATCCTACGCACTTCTGTTACATGCTTGTTACTGAGCAATCTTTCAGATTTCAGACACGGAGTGACACTTGTACAGTTGTTTGGAGACGCACTTTTGTTACACGCGTGTTACCAAGAAATCTTTCAGACGCGGAGTGACTAAACAGGTGTCAAGAGACACACCAGTAGCTAAGACTTTCGGAATACCTTACGCACTTCTGTTACACGCACGCCGTATGGTATTCTACTCTACTCCCTGTCTCACAACCATTACGCTACTTCTTAACTGAGGTTGGAATACTCCCCGCCCCCCCCCCCCCCCCCCCCCCTGTTTGTTCGACTATTGTCCTATCTCACTACTCTCATACACTTTTGTGTTCCGTACTTGCACGGTGTGTTGGATTACCCTACCACGCACCATTCCGCTCGACCATTGCCTAACTTACAGATCTAACGTTCATTCTTGTAACTTCATTGAAAGTCCAAGACCAACAACATATTCTCTTCGAAACGATTGTTACTTACAATGTACATTCCAAGTACTCTACGCAAGCTTCTTTTGGAAGCTACCTAAATGTTAGACTCCTGGGTGGAGAGTCCCCGGTGGTAAAAATACTTGCACCTACAATATGGATACCCAACCAAACACGATCCATTCTTTATTTTCTGCAAGTACCAACCAGAGTGATGCGCACCTGTACCACGTCAGTGGGAATGCTCACAGCGTTCTTAGTTCTGCTCTTGTTGTCTCCTGGGCTGTACTCACTAGGAACAATTTCAATGAGCGGTACTTAGACGCACTTCTTGCGGCGAGCGCTAATCTCTTTTACGAGCGCAGCTGCACTTCTAATGTTACTGTTGACGAAGTTCCACGGCACTTGGACCTGTTGTGGGAAGACGTTCTATCAGAAGTTGTTAAAGTAAATGATTTAGATTCAAGAGACAACCCCACACCAGATGTCTGGCGTCAACGGCTTCTACATCAATTAGAGTGTCAGTTTCAAACAGCCACATTCAACGCAGGATTTGCATTGGCAGCTCCACCGTTTTCTGTTTCGGTATGGCGTGTCGATGAGATATATTTTTTGTTCAATCCTCAAGGTTCAGCAGATAACGGCATCCCTGACCCTACAGATAAGGCCAGAGTGTTCCAGTGCGACAGTCTTCTTGCTCTTGCCCACCTGCTGTCAGTCCTGGCCACTGGTGGCAGTCAGTTCGCCATCTATCGGCTCAGAGTGGAGCGCAGTGATCAAGATGAGGTGGAGAGAGAAGCGTCCAGTCCAGAGGTCACAAACTGCGTAATTACTCTCCCGCAATTACGGGTTGCTCTTCATGAGGCAAACATCCCTGGTCTCGAAGGTGGGCCCGTCCCTGGTCCTTCCTCTGCAAACGAAGTGCCCTCTGCGGAAGAGCAGGCCCCCTCTTCCAGTCGCCGAACTGGTGGAAGGCCATGTAAGCGAAAGCGTGGGCGCCCAGCCACCTCAAATCTTACACTCCAAGAGCAGAGAAGAGCGGCAAGCAAACGGTATGCCCAGGCCCACCCGGAAGTAAACAGCTGCCGTCCAACGGTATGCTCACGCCAACCCCGAGGTTCACAGAGCTGCCGTTCAACGGTATGATCATGCTAACCCCGAAGTTCACAGAGCTGCCGTTCAACGGTATGATCATGCTAACCCCGAGGTTCACAGAGCTGCCGTTCGACGATATGATCATGCTAACCCCGAGGTTCACCGTGCCGCAGTGCAGCGGTACGACAACGTGAATCAAGACGCACGCAGGGAGAGAGTAGCCAGGTATGAACGTGAAACAGTTCGGCATTTGCCTCGTCCGCTTCGCCGGGCCACATTGATTGGGGAATATAGCGGAGATGAACTTTCCAGTGTCAAAACATATCATCTCCAAAATCAGTCCCTTCTATCCCCAAACTGCTTTAAATGTAGTTGTGGTGCACGCCTGTTTGAAGAAGAGAAGAGCCGCACAGAATGGTGCTGCGGCAAGCGAAAGAATGATGTACTGCGCGAGATGCCAGAGCTCGAAGCTGATTTCTATGACCACCCAGCATTTCTGCGGCACCCAAGGCTCTTCAACGACACTTTTGCTTTCTCTGCGCTTGTCAGTCCGGAAGGTTTCCATCATCCTACCACCGGTCTCTCATTCATTAAGATTCGGGGTAGAGTATATCACAAGGTCTACGATATAAATTGGAGAGGGCCTTACCCCAACCAAAGCGCAATGTATATTGATGATGGCGAAGAGAGACAGAGGTTGCTGGAGGAGCGTGAGCTCAATCCGTACGTTGCTGCGGCTATCTGTGATTTCCTGGAAGCAAACAATCAGCTGATACCCTACTTCCGCCAGCTTGGCATGATGGAGTCAGACGACGCTCGACTTGTGTTCGAAAACACAACCAGGCAAACACATGGTGCTCAGTTTGAACTGCCAGTGTCCAGGGAAGTTGCAGCACTCGTTGCTACAGAGACTGCGCCTTACAACCCGAGAAAAATTACTATCTGGCGGAATAGGGAAGGCCGTCCTCACACCGTTGACATTCTCCATCCTTTGTTTGAGGCTTTCCAGAACCCTCTTCTGTACCCGCACGGGACTCCAGGCTGGTATGAAGGACGCCTGAACAATCATGGAGGCAAGCTCAGTCTTTTGGATTATACTCGGTGTCTTCTTCTGTCCGAGCCACGGTTTACGAAATTCGGACGCTTGTCGGAGACGTGGCTCGTAGACATGTACGCCCGGATAGAGGAGGAGCGGTTGCGCTTCCACTATTGGAGTCAGCGACGAGGTGCTGAACTGCAAGCCACGAGAGTGGCCCCTCTCCAGGAAATTCGCGCCGTTCTTCAAGGTGCTCCCGGGCCTGCAGCTGTTGCGCAGGTTGCTGACCAGGCTGCTCCTGCAGCTGGAGCGCCACAGCCAGGTGCAGCCGCACGCGGTGCAGGACGTGGGCGTGGCGCAGGGCGAGGCAGCAACTCAGGCTGGTCACGTGGCCGTGGGAGAGGGCAAGGTCATGGCGCTGCAACGCCTGGTGCTATGCCTCCTGCACCTGGGGGAACGCCTGACTATGTCTTACCAGGCAACAGGCCAGCGGATGTTGACTTTCTGCCCGCCGACATCCGGAGTGATGAAACAGTGCAAGGTGATGGCGGAGCAGTAGCTGGCAGAATATACTTACCTCAAAGCTTCACTGGAGGTCCAAGGTATTTCAAGATGAAGTACATGGATTTTATGGCCATTGTCGGCCGACTCGGCGGCCCGACTTATTTTCTTACCATGACGGCCAACGGTAAATGGCCTGAAATCTCTCAGTCCACACACCCTAACAACCCGAGCGGTGAAGCTATGGTAGTTGACAGAGTTTTTAAGTTAAAGCTCTTAGAGCTGATGCGGGACTTACGCAGTGGTGCGTTCTTCGGAAAACCGGCTTATATCATCTACGTCATCGAGATGCAAAAACGAGGTCTGCCTCACGCACACATCTGCTTCCGTGTTGAGGGTGGAGGCCCAAGGCAAAGCGCGGAGATTGACCGTGTGATACGCGCAGATATTCCAGCAGCAGACGAGGACGGAGGAAAGCTCCGGGAACTTGTTCTGCGACACATGATCCACGGACCATGTGGCCCGGTGCCTCCGGATCGCACTAACTTACCTTGCTGGGACAAAGAGAAACATGTGTGCACGAAGTTCTATCCAAAGCCACATGTGGAAGTAACTCATACCGACGAGAGAGGCTTCGTCAACTACAAGCGTAATATCAACAATACGGCGACTACGCAGTACCGTGGCCAAGATGTTGTAATAAGCGACTGCAACGTGGTTCCTTACAATGCTGCACTTCTAAAGAAATATGATTGCCACATAAACCTGGAAATTGCTTCAACGCGCAAAGTGGTGAAGTACTTGTTTAAGTACATCACGAAAGGCAGTCCTCTTGCCCGCGTTGCTGTCGTTGAGGAAGATAATGAGGTGGAACAATATGCTACGCAGCGATACATAGGTGCCACTGATTCTGCGTGGCGTATACTTGGTTTTGACATTACCGGCAGAGAGCCAACAGTAATTACACTACCAGTTCACTTGGAAGACAGGCAATACGTGACATTCCGCCCTGGTCGCGAACAAGAAGCACTTGACAACTCGTCTTCTAAGCTGGTAATCTACTTCAATCGTCCCCACCACCCTGACTTGGACGATTTAACGTACGCCGACTTCTTTGAAAAGTACCGTATCGTTACTGTTCGTCCACACAATTCTAGGACACCGGTAATTGCACACCCAGATGGCAAGCATTTCATCAAGCAGCGTCAAGCGTCTGAGAAGGATAGGGTAGTCTCCCGACTGCACTGGGTCAATCCTAATCTCGGCGAACTATTCTACCTCCGCGTTCTTCTGAGTCGCTACCCCTGCCGGAGCTACGCCGAATTGAAGGCATTGGGCGGCGAAAATTGCACTTCACTTCAGCAAGCTGCACGCGACCTTGGACTTGTAGATGATGAACAAGAATACCGATGTGCCATCATAGAGGCCTCTGCGTTTATGACAGGGCCAAGGCTGCGTTCTTTCTTTGTTCTTCTTTGCAACATCGGGGCACTTGGTGGTGTTCTCTGGGAGGAGTTCAAAGATAAGCTTTGTGAGGACTTATTAGAGTGATACCCTGGACACACTGACAGGGCTTACACTCAAGGACTCCTCGGCATTGATCGTGCCCTCCGCCGACATGGTACCACCCTTGCTGATCACGGTCTCCCTGAAGTTCAAGATGACTGCGAGGAGGTAGACTGGGAACGTCATGCGTACTCTGTGCCAGCACTCACTAGCTTTCTGCAGGAGTGAGAACCTCGACTTTCTGAGGAACAGCGGGAGCTCTTTGAATACGTGAAGCAGCTCTGCGATCAACCCACCCCAGAGGCAGGCCGTCCGCGCACGCTGTTTCTTGACGGACCCGGCGGGTACGGCAAAAGTCTGGTACTGCGGGCTATTGCGGCTTACGTCCGCTCTCGGGGGGAAATTGCACTGTGCGTCGCCAGCTCTGGCATAGCGGCGCTCAATTTTGAAGGCGGGTTCACTGCTCACAGTATGTTTAAACTTCCTCTTGACTTTGGGGATGGAACGGGTTACTGGAACCTCACCACCGGGACTCAGCGTGCTACATTAATCAGGCAGTCCAAAATCATAATCTTTGATGAGGCCCCCATGGCCCACAGGTATCTCCTTGAGATCCTTGATCGTTCGTTGCAGGACCTCATGCAGTCAAATGAGCCTTTTGGGGGCAAAATTGTCATCTTTTCGGGTGATTTCCGGCAAATTCCACCAGTGGTGATCGGTGCTAAAACTCCCTCGGATGTCGTTTCGGCCAGCCTCCGATCCTCTTACCTGTGGGATTATATGAAACAGTTTCGTTTGACGCGCCCTCAGCGCACACGCGGCGAACAGGACTTTGCTGAGTTTCTTCTCGCTGTTGGCAACAACACACTTCCTAAGACTATTATTGGAGACGGTAATGAGGCTGAACAGTTAATCGGCCTCCCTCAAATCGAAAGCGCGCGGAGCATAGATGATCTTATTCAGTTCGTTTACCCTCCTGATGTCATCACCAATCCCGACAGTTGTCAGACCAGGGCAGTACTATGCACACACAACGCCAACGTCTGTGAGATAAACGACACAGTGCTCGCTTCGCTACCGGGTGAGGTTCATCACATGTTCAGTGTAGACAAGACCAAAGAACAAGTCCGTCTAGACGTGGACATTGACACGTTGAACCAAGCCCAGGGCAAAGGTTGTCCACCGCACGTCTTGAAACTCAAAGTCGGAGCGGTGTGCATGATCATGCGTAACCTGAACATGTCCGAGAGGCTGGTCAATGGCACCAAAGTAATCATCACGGCTATCAGCCCCCGTCTTATCACAGTCCGAAAGCCAGGATGCCAGGAGCAAATAGCAATTCCCCGGATAAAATTCACATTTCCGGTTGTGGACGGCAGCCCGCTGGAGATGGAGCGTCTTCAATTCCCACTACAATTGTGTTATGCCATGTCTGTGCACCGCAGCCAGGGCCAAACCATCTCCAAAGTGGGCCTTGATCTACGGTCCGATTGCTTTACGCACGGTCAGCTTTACGTGGCGCTGAGTCGTACCCGAGCTCCCCATGATATTCGCATTCTCGTCCCTCCAGAGCGCCTGATTGACGGAGTGCCTTATGTCAAAAACATCGTTTACGACCATTTGCTGCACTGACTTACCTTTCTTGCGATAACTGTCCACACCAGATCATGACTTCTACTTACTGTGTCTTTACCTTTTCGGAAATCCATCTGTTCACATTAATTTGTTTGTATTGTGTATCACAAAATATGACAACAACATGCTCATTTCTAGAGAATTCTTTCTAATTACTTGTCAAAGTCATTATTCTCTTCATTTCTTTAATTTACCCACGCCCTGGGTATACATTACAATTTCAAATCACATCTACAGATACCTAAAGCGTTGCTCCAAATCAAAAAAAAAATTTCCTACTTGATTTTAAAATGTATAGATTGGTGATTAATTGAAATTATGATATTTGCCAATCTCTTTGATTATTTGCACAAATTGCACTATTACTTGTAAGTAGTTAATGATTGTGACTTGTTAATACTGCACTTTGCTGTATTCTACATTCTTCATTAAAATTACTTGCCGAAGTAATGATTTCTTTATTTTCTCTTCTCTATCCATGCTGGGTATTAATTATGATTGCAAATATCAACTATTAGTTCATTATCATCACTTGCAAATACTGCACTTTGCTCTGTTTTACATTCTTCATTCTAACCACCTGCCGAAGTATTTATTTCTTTAGTTTCTCTTATTTACCCATGCTGGGTATTAATTATGATTGCGAATTACCACTATTAGTTCATTATCATCACTTGTAAATACTGCACTTTGCTCTGTTCTACATTCTCCATTCTAATCACCTGCCGAAGTAAAGATTGCTTTAGTTTCTCTAATTTACCCATACTGGGTATTAATTATGATTGCGAATCACAACTATTAGTTAATCACTCGCAAATACTGTACGTTGCTCTGTTCTACATTTTTCATTCTAATCACCTGCCGAAGTAATGATTGCTTTAGTTTCTTGCTTGCTTGCTTGCTTTAGTTTAATTTACCCATGCTGGGTATTAATTATGATTGCGAATCACAACTATTAGTTCATTATCATCACTTGCAAATACTGCACTTTGCTCTTTTCTACATTCTTCATTCTAATCACCTGCCGATGTAATGATTTCTTTAGTTTCTCTAATATACCCATGCTGGGTATTAATTACTGTTGCGAATCACAACTCACATTTCCATCGTTTAAATGAGTCCTCCGAATCACATTTTGCTTATTGATTTATAAATTTATTAATTAGGTATTGTAAATATGAAATTTCGTAACTTCTGTTTGCACTTGCAAAATAATTCAATCTTCCCTTTAATATACTGCGGTTTGCTCACTTGTAGGTACTTCGTTGTAATAATTTGCCAAAGTCATGATTAATTCTGCTGCTTTCGTTAATTTAGCTATAAGCCATGGCTATAAATTACGATTCCATATCACACCTATAAGTATTCATCATGAATATGTTTGCTACCAATTACATCACACTCTTCCGTAATTGATGTAAAAAATTTATTTATGATGCAAATATGAGTACTTATCAAATTTATAATCGTGATTATGTCATTCACGAGAATCCTTATCCTTTCGCAAACCGAAGGCAAATTTGTAATCATCTACGATTTATTTTCCAGATATTCGATTTGAAAATGTAGTATTGGCGTATTCCAAGATGGTTGAAATTTATGTGCATACATGCTTCTCTTGAAAAATTCCTTATAAAATTAAGTTAGTATTCTTCGATTGATTCATTATCTTACTTTTCACAACATAAATCAGTAAAATTGCCTCAATTCATTCATACAAAGTCCATAAATTTGTAAAGCGGGTTGCCCAAGGGCATGCGGTTCCAACCCCGTGAGTATCGGCGTCAGTGAAAACTGCGATAAACTTAACATGTTATCGAAAGATACCAGTTTTCATCGATGCGGATGCTCGAATGACGCTGAGGAAATCTTTACGGACATATTTTTAATAATATTACTCTCGTTACAATCATACGAGAAACTAAGTCTTTGCATGCTCTAAAGTAGTCAGTGGAACCGTGCCGTACATACTTCTTACGTCCACTCCGTAATGTTAAGTCACGGTCGCAGGTACGAGCCATCTGTGTCTGCAGGCCTAACACAGAGGGGCAGAGCGTTCCTATTTCGGCCACTATCGGATAGGTTCAGTTCTTTGGGTTTGCCTGCATACGATATCAAGGGTTACGGTACGCAAGGTTAGGGTTTAACCCACCTCCTATATCGGCCACAATCGGGTAGGTTTAGTTCGTTGGGTTTGCCTTCATTAGCCTTTCCTGCGGATAGTTAATGTTACTTAAAAATTTCCATAACGATCCCATGACTTTCCCATGATCACCCAATCTCCCCCGGGAACCTAGGCCTCTATGATTCTTTCACGACCTCGCAAACACCTACAGGGACCCAGGAAAAGTTCCCATAACCACCGTATGACTTACCCATGACCAACTAAACACCCCCAGGGACCCGCGACCTAGAAAAGGGAAACCCGTCCTCAAATCTTACCATTTGTGGCCGGAGGCCACACACGGGGGGTCTGGGGGGCGGAGCCCCCCAGCGAGCAAAGCGAGTAGACCATTCTATAGACCATTCCGCCAAAGCAAGAAAAGAGAAGAACCTGAATAACTAAAGGATGAGTATGAGAAACCTAGGTTGCGACACTTCGAAGATGCCCCCAGACGGCTTCCCGCACTCATCCGCAGCCTAAAGTCCTCATACTCATCCTTTAGTTTTTATTCAGATTCTTCTCTTTTCTTGCTTTAGCGGAATAGTCTATTGTTGATTTTATTCTCTCTAATTCGATGTAATCAATGTAATCCTGTGTACAAATTGAGGCCGACTGACTGACCCCTGGCTGCTGTTGGTTATTGGTTCCAAAGGCAGTGTGGCACAAGTTGGCCCGGTGCTGCAGCAGCAGCAGCTCGCGGGTCGCATCCCAACAGTCCCCATTCAGTCCCTAAGGAGGGGATCAAACTCATTCTATTTAGGGCGCCACGTCACCGACGAACGGGCCACGGAAAGGAACAGCGGAGCCATGGCGGAGCACAGCGGCATCCTCCCGACCCGACCGGCCCACTTCTAAACTGTGCAGCGGTGACGGTGACGTGCTCCCGTCGACGTGGACACGTGCACGTCATCGGGACTTATCGCCTCACCGCCCGGCCCGCCCCGCCCCGCCCCGCCCCGCCGAGCCCCTGCCACAATGATGCGTGATGCTCCTCTGCTACTATCGCCCAATCCGTGAATTAATGTTATGACAGGCAGCGTGCACAATAAAGTACGTGAAATAAGTGAGTAGCAACGACGACACCGCGTCACCGCTTGCGCAACCTCTGGCAATGCACCGACCTGCACCACGCCACGGCACACGCGAACCTGACTTGCTCTAGTTGCTGGTGTAAGGATGATCGCCACGCCACGCCACGCCACGCCACGCCACGCCGCCATGTACAGCGTGAATTATGAAACGCACGCCAGTGGCCCGGCGCCCGGCCATTAGGGTTTGTAGGGACCGGGTGGGGATGAAGACCTCGATATTGGGAAAGAAACGAGTGGCTGTTACGGCTGGTCCGCCATGTTGTGGCTGGGAACCCATCGTATAATCGACAAAAAATTATCGAGCCTCAGAATAGTAAAAGGCTATTTGCTCAAAACATTTCGACATAATCGACAGGATATTTTCTTCCCGTGCGTGCTTTACGCGATCTCGGTCTGCAATGGCGGCAGCTCTAGCGTGTGGTTTTACGGTAGAGTCCTGCTCGCGCGACTCCATAAAAGCAAGAGTGCCATCCCACCTCCCAACCTAAACACGAAGATACAAAAGCGTGTTTCAAGCGGAATCTTTTATGATTTTGAGCGGGCGTAATGTTACACAAGTTGACACCTTGACCGAGCCGCGACCAGCCAGTCACCCTTTGAGTGCGAGTGATGGGTGGGGCAGGGCGGGCAGCGCAAGACACGACGCTACGGGTGGGGCGATCATCAGTCTGGCAACCTCGGAGGTAATTCTTGGAAACCCCAGCGCCCCTACTACGCCACTGGCCGAGCGGTCCTTCCCCCGATATGACACGTGCGGTTACGACGCTGTGGGGATATCAGCTCGCTTCCTTGCCTCCAAGTGAATGCGCTTAGTTTGTTTACGGGCGCGCTCCACTCACGCCACACCACGCCACGCCTTAATATTGCGCACTTGTAACGGCCCAACAACCTGACCGTGCGCCGCCCCGCCCCGCCCGGCCTGCAAGTGTTTGCGCGCACCATGACTTCCAAATAACATAGTGACCTGGTGAAAACAGAAGAGGCGGAGCAAGAGAACCAGACGCTGGCTGGGGCACCCGAGACCAGAGGGGAGAAGGGAAAGAGAAGGGGGAGGGGGAGGCAGGGAGTGAGCGTCAGCGAGCCGCTTTCAGGCAAGTTCCAGGTAAGTTCCGTGCGGCAGTCTTCACCTAGGTGCCGTGCCGAGACGACTCTCTCCCCTCGAGTCGCACTATCCTGCACAGCACAGCGTGCTGCACGGCTCTGCCAGGCTCTGCCCTGAGCGCCGGCCACATCCGGGTTCTTTGACACTTGCACGTTTACCCCGCCCGAATTTCCTCTCCTCGCGAGAAAGTCAAAGCGGGATCAATCATCTGCGTCTCCTCTACTGCGCGATGTAAACTGGAAGACGTTTCGCATAATTCATCATAAGTTTCCGTGTTGGAATGACAGGGAAAGTCGACTGAGACAAAACTATCCTGCTTACGAAATTCTTACAGTCACACTTAAGACAGACACATCCTCCATCTGCGCTGATCTTGCCACGAATAAAATCGCCTCTAGTTACTATAAGGGGGCAAGGCAAGCACATCAGCCGATCAAACATTTTCAGGACTGCAATAACACTGGATTTTTGCACTGTGTGGGTTTGGATCGCTGATCCAATTGCGCAGTTGCAAGAGGTTGTTATTAGGACTGTTGATTTTCAGATATAACCATTCGGACTACCGATAGCTTACCTGTCAGTTCCTACGCCATAGGAGGAAAAGGCAAACGAACAGCGTCAACTAACGCGCAGCAGCGCGCGTTTTAGCCAACAATCGAATTTCACGAAAGCACACTAGTAGAAAAGTCTCGAACGAATCACGAACAGCCCAGAGATGTCACACAGAAAGTCAGTTACACTCACAAATAGAATTCAAAACATAAGAATTGGACTCGTTCTCTGGCAAAGTCTCATCACAAAACTCGCCAGTTGTGGGGGTAAATGCCAACATAACATCAAAATACTTATGTCTTTCTAACTAAAATTTTTAACGTTTCCTGCATGGAGATTTAACGTAAAGTTAAATATTACGATCACCAAATATGATTGAGCTAAAATAATCTACATTCGTCTTTCCGAGCATAATGCAGGCGCGTTTTACATTCTGAGGTTGGTATTGCAGTGTGCTACTGCTGCTTCACGGCTGCTCGGTTGCAAACAGCTGAGAGAAGTTTAGTTGAAGACATGATGGCTGGCTGTGTGTAGCGTAGTTTAAGACCGAATCAAAATGAGGCTGTAAAAGAGCTCATTTGTGGTAAAAGTTGAATTTGTCAGTCAAGTAACACAAGAAAAAGTGATAACGTTTCTACTCTAGCTGTGATTTATGAAAAATAGTTCCGAATCGTGTGGAAAACGCGTTGTTGTTGAGTGTTGTGTATGCGGGGCTATTGATCCTTGACGGGCTCCCTGCAAGACAAAGAAGTCTTGCAATGTTTTTATTTAATCTTGTGAAATATGTGAAGTGATTTTAACAAAACCACTATGGAGATAGTCGGTGACTACGAGTACAACAGCAAAGACCTCATCGGCCATGGTGCCTTTGCAGTGGTCTTCAAAGGACGCAAACGCAAGGTAGGCATTATGCTATAGCTTTCCGAATCAACGGTAACCACAATAGGACACTTCAGTGATGTGATCGAATTTGTTCTGCTCGATGATTAGTATAAAATTTTGAAAATTGCAACTTTTGTGAAATATTGCAATCTGTAAGTCACGTAGTCTTGTCATTGTACTTTAAATAATTTAATGATGTAAAAGTTGGGTCATTGTAACAAATGTCACAAGTCATTTCTAAAAAAAATTTGTTTAGAATGGTGCAGATTGTTTTTATTTGATGACATACAATCATTTCTGAGGTATCTTTGAACATTATGGAATTTTCATGGACTTTTTTTCTCCTTAATCTTATTATTATTAAATTGACAACGATGTTTGGCATTCAAAATGTTTTGATTCTGCTAGCAAGTATACAGTAAGCGGAAATTCTATTTTTAAAATCAGTTTGTGATAGGAAATTTTCCCCCAATTTTCGTAAGAACCTTTTAATGGTAATATTGATTCACATTACTCCATCAGTGGTGGCAAATTTTTAACAAATTTTCAAGCACGGAATTTCAAAAAGTTATTTGCCTGTTATTTTGTAGATATACTGCAAGTTTTTTGGTAGAATGATTGTGAACATGATGCAGAACTTAAGCATGAATGTGCAGAGTAGCTTAAAATATTTATGTATAGAGATGTTATTGTGCAAGTTTCAACTCCCCTTGCTGGTATGCCTCCTTACATTTTAACCCAAATATTCATTTGCTTTCTCTACAGGACCCAAACTATGTTGTGGCCATAAAAAGTATATCTAAGAAAAGCCTTGCAAAATCACAAAATCTCCTTGGCAAAGAGATAAAAATTCTGAAGGTATGAAATGCTTTGGCTTGTGTCAAATTTCTATGGTTTGCAATGTTATCTAATGTACATTGCACTCATATTTCAGGAACTAACCGAGCTTCATCATGAAAATGTTGTGGCTCTTCTGGACTGTAAAGAATCACCCCTTCATGTTTTTCTTGTGATGGAGGTAATTGTTCAGTGTGTATACTAACTTAACTTCCATTGTGAAACGTTCATGTCAGCATGATCTAATCTGTCAACTGTCTTGTGTTTTCAGTATTGCAATGGAGGGGACTTGGCAGATTATTTAAGTGGTAAGCTCTTGTTAGGATAACTTTGAAAACAACAATTTTATATTCAGCTGCATGATTTTTCTGACCTGGTTTTTAACTTGTTACAGTGAAAGGAACTTTAAGTGAAGACACCATTCGCCTGTTTCTTCGGCAGCTCGGTGAGAAAAACAATTTTTTGTTCTTTAAATTTTGAGTTTTTTTCTTTTTTTTTCTTCTAAACTAATGTTCATTTATTTTGTTCCAGCGGGAGCAATGAAAGCCCTGTACGCCAAAGGCATTGTACACAGGGACTTAAAACCACAAAATATCCTTTTGAGTCACTCAGGTGGGAAACCATGTCCACAACCTCAAGAAATAAGGCTTAAAATTGGTAACTACCCTTTATAGCATCTTCCATTTCCTTGAATGGGTACCACATCACAGTGCAACATCTAATTTCTCATTCCTTTCTCAGCTGATTTTGGATTTGCAAGATTCCTACAAGATGGTGTCATGGCTGCTACTCTCTGTGGTTCTCCAATGTACATGGTATGTTAACATCATCGCATTTTCTTTAATCTCAGTGTGATAAATATTCATAATGTTTATTGATCCACATCTTATCTTCTGCTGCACAGGCACCCGAGGTGATAATGTCCCTTCAATATGATGCAAAAGCAGATTTGTGGAGTTTAGGCACAATTGTTTTCCAGTGCCTGACAGGGAAAGCTCCTTTCCAAGCACAGACCCCTCAAGCGCTCAAAACCTATTACGAGAAGAATGCCAATCTCTCACCAAAGTAAGTAGCTCCAATCTCTCTCAGCCCTGTTTTGTTTAATTTTTTTTGTTTTTTTTGTTTGTAATTTGTGTTTTGCTATTGTCTTATTTTCTCTCTGTCTTTCACAGAATACCAGCTGGGACGTCTCCTGAATTACGAGATCTTCTTTTAGGTCTCTTGAGAAGAAATGCACGAGAGCGCATGACATTTGACTCGTTTTTCTCTCATCCTTTCCTTCAGCGTGAAGCTGAGGCTGTCCCTACTCCTTCAATCCCTGGTATGTTGTGCCAACATGTGTAGAAAAGCTTTTTGTACCCATTTAGTGGCACATGATTGATCAGTCTTGTTGTTTTCAATCTGATGTAGGTGAGCTACCTCCTTCACCTCGCGCCCTATTCCAACCACCAGTTGCACAGAGTCCAACCCATAAGGCACGTTTAGATGCGTGTGGATCTCAGCCTGGTAAGTTTAAGTTATCTTTGATACTGTACTCTTTTTCAGGGGCAACAATTCATGTGTGCTAATAGAGCTTCTCAAAGTCCATACAGAATCTAGTTTCAAAGTCAATGTAGGATTCACTGATCATATATATTAAGTTGATCTATTCTTAACTTTCAATGCAGTTTTAAAATGTTGTGAATACATTTCTAAAATAGTGACATTAAACTTCTTTTGGTGACTGGCAGGTTGTTATTTACACCTCGTTTCCCTGTAGAATATTTAAAATATATTGTAGTGTATCCATAGTAGCAGTATGAGTATGCTGTAGGTTTCATCCCTCTATATCTACTTCTGCCGCAGGATCTCCTGTGCTAGCCCGTGAGCATGGCAGTAGCTCAAGTCCTGAGGATACTGACGATTTTGTTCTAGTGCCAGCCAATATTCCTTCGGACCAGTCCAGTGACAGCAATCCAGACAGACCGTAAGTATCCCTCCCTTCATTCCTTTCAGATTGGAGATAATTTCCTTCTGTGTTTCCTAAATTTTTGTTGATTTTCTTTTTAGGCCCCGAACCAGAACAACAAGTGCCTCAGCTGCAAGTCCGCCAAGGCCTAGTTTCTTACCTATTTCTGAGCCAATTCCTGTTCCTACCCACAGAGATGCCTTTCAACAGAGGCAATCAGTACACTCTCAGCAAGATTCCGAACCGACTAAGGTCAGTTCATTTATAAACGAGGAATTTGATATTAAATCAATAGGTACACCAAATAATTCATTAAATTTCCCACTCATTTCCTTGCTATACAATGCAATTTTTCCTGTTTTCAGGGATCAGTGCCTCGTTCCCAGCCAATTAACATGAAACGTGCTGCCGATCAGCGAGCACCTAATGCAACACCTGACCTGAGCTCTCTTTCTCCTCCATCTGTAAGTTAGCATTCTCCTTTGCATTTGCCGACTGGCAGTTATAAATTGTGTTGGTTTTACATTTTTCATAACTGTGTGCACGCAGGTCCAGTTCATGATTGGCACCCCTCCCAATGGCGGCTGCGGTTCTCGGCGACGGTCAGCTTCGGGCAGTTCTTGTGAAACCCCTCCACCAGTCAGTACGTGGCAGGTTACTCCAACAAGCTCACCATTGAGGAGATCTGGTGCAAGTTCACCCCTTCTGTCTGGTCCCCTGGCAGTTCTTCCTTCCATTCTTGGATCTCCCAACAGGATGTCTGAAAATAACAACATGCGCCAGTCTCCTCTTATGCCATTTGGTTCCAGAGCCATGACGCTTCCAGAAATTTCTGGTGTGTATTTTCTTCAGTAGCTTTGTATGTGGTAGATGAAATCAAAAGTTTGGCGTTACATGTGTCTTCTTGTTCGTGCGCAGAGGGTGGCAACTTCCAGCGACTTTTCCAGGACACCCACCAACCGTCAAATATTGAGGCCCCTTTGACCTTCCTTGCTCCAGAACTGCCAGAGGAAACTTTACTGGAGGTATGTTCCTGTTTCATTGTTACATGTATGTATTATCACAAATGAGACATCTGTATAATGCTCTTGTAATTTTGCAGCGGGAGCACAACGAGACATTAGCAAAATTGCACTTTGTGCTGGCATTATCAGATTGTGTTCTTGAACTAGCGGGCTCTAGGGGAACACCCCTTGCAGCATTGACAGAGAGTGTTAACATGGGTAATGGTGGAACTCCTAATGGCTCATCCAATAATTCTGGCAATGGTGTGATGTCTGAAGGAGCCCGAAGAGCAGAACAACTTGTGTTGTTGGTACGTGCACTGCAGCTTTTAAGCTCTGGTCTGAGTCTTGCAACCCAACAAATACGAGCGGGACATCTGCAGCCATCTTCGTCCGTTAAAAGTGGTGAGTTTGAGTTTGCTCTATACCTTAAATACACTCTTGAAAATATTATAAAACCAGGAGTTTCTTTTGGGTTTTTTTAAATAATTTTGCACCTCTTTAGAAGTGGTTGAATGTTTTGGATGAATATCATTTTATTGAGGGTTTCTGTTATTGGCCAGTTTTCTGTTTTTTTGTTTTTTTTCAATTTGTGTATTTTGCTTTTCTATTTGCAGTTGTGAGCATAATGAATCAGAAATTTAGACAATGTCTTGCTGACTGCAAGCAATTGAACACTCCAGGGCTGTTGCAAAAAGCAGGTGTTGATCCAGCCTCAACAAATATTGCTGCAGACAAGATACTTTATAACCATGCTATACAAATGGTAAGCACTAGCGCTAATCAACAGGAAGAATGCGATCAATTCCTCAAACTTTGTGATTAATATTATAGTCAGATGTCAATAATCTCTTAAAGATGGAAATAATTTGAAATTTTTGTTCATTTTCAGTGCCAGTCTGCAGCTTTGGATGAATTATTTGGTAACCCAGAGGACTGTTTCCAAAGGTATCAAACAGCCCAAATTCTGTTGCATTCCCTATCACAACAAGTACATCATCAGCAGGATCGAGCACTTCTGACAAAATGTAAGCATATCCTCTTGTATATTTTCTTTTATGTTCTCTTCAAGGATGTTTTACTTTGTCCTATATTTACAATATATGCTTAATTTATTTTTCATATCTTTCAGACAAAGATGCTGTTGAGAAGAGGCTATTTGTCCTTCAGCAGCAAGGATTTATTTATTCAACACAATGCTTCAGCCATCTAGCGTAGAAACAGCTGAAACTTTCCCGATGCCTCTCCTAGCCTGTCCTAGCACCCGCAGTATCTTTGTCATTTTTCATGTAAGCAAGTGTGGGAGAAATCTTCTTCACACATATTAATTCATGACACTGGAAACAAGGAGACTCATAATTTTATTTTACAAACTTTAGTAACTTAACCTATCTGAGATCTAAAACATATAAATTCTTATTCTATCAATTTCCAGTCCTCTTGTTTCAGTCTGTGGATCAGTAACTTTTTATTCAATGTTTCTCGTACTTTTTCTCTGTTCTACGTTGTGGGCCATTCTGTCAGCATGCTTTTATGTGCATCCTCTCTCAAATTAGATTTTAAGTTGACATTAGACTTATTTCGACTGATTAGGAGACCACCATTTTGTTGACGTATCAAAGCCAAGTTTACTATTTTTGTAACCATACCTTGTCTAATTCCCAGTCATTGTGGATTGATTTGGGGCTCAAGTCATGAACTTTCCACAGTCAGTAACCTATCCTGTCTTAATCTCATTTATTCAGGTTGTGTTGCCTATCACCTGTCATGTTACTTGTGTATCATTTTTCTATTTAAGTACAAGTGTGTCTCAAAATACAAGCAACCAAGTCTTTTTACTCCTTTTTAAATTCTTCTTTTTTTTCCAAATATGAATGTTCAGAGATATTTCACACTTATATGCATGTACATGCTCTGTATTATTTAACACTTACTTTAAATCAGTGTTTCGTGAAGGAATATTTGGGCTTGGTAGTTTCTTTCTGTTGTAGTACTTGTTCATTAGTGACTTGCTTGAAAATTGAAACGGAGCCTGATACAACGAGTAAGAAAGGATTAGTCATTCCAAGTCTTTAAAGATGTCTCTTCTAATTTTCTTCCCATAATTCATCAATTTTTATTTCTTTTAATTGTGACTCCTGTTTGCACAATTAATCATGTTCGATCTTCAACGAGGATCTTAGGTGGACATCTTGGCTACTAGGTGTTAGTTCTAGGCACTGTTTTTATTATCTATTACAAATAATGTTATGACAGTATTCAGGTAGATTGCAAGTATCCATTTGACTTTGTGTATAAAATGTGTGTATTTAATGTTCTATGGCTATGTTCTGCTGATATTGACCATGTCCATTAGTATGTCGTACTTATGAAAATGAAATTTTTCATAATAGCAACAACAACAAAAAACTGTTGACAAAAAATGTGCAAGATAATAAGAGCATTAAATAATGGCATTTTGCAGTCAGAGATTTAAATTTAAATCAAAAGAATCAATTCATGCATGCTTTTGTTAGTTTGCCTTTCATTCTCCAGAATAGGGTGCCAGTCAATTGGATAGCATTTTCTAAATATAGGCATTAAGTGTGAATTGTACATTGGATTTTTTTCCATTTGGCGGGATAACTCACCATGTTGACAGCACTGATATTCTCATCTTGCTACTTAACAAAACCTCCTTGCCTTAGTGATATCTTGTAGCTAGTCTTTATTTCTGTGCAATGAAAACTCATCAATTTTACTCTTTTGTTTGTTTTTTAATCTTCCTCTATAAATTGTTAAATATGAAAAAGCTATAGAAATTATGTTGTCTTTTTTCCTTTTTTTCTCCTGTATTTCACTGAAATTGATATGTCTTTTACTTATTGATTTTGTCTGTAGTAGAAATTATTTACTATTTGCCTTATAAGCCAGTTAGGTTTGATTTTTGTTTTTAAATTTATTGTCTTGATTTATAGTGATTATTTTTGTTTGTATTATTATGATTGGTTGAACCGCTACATGTATGTGTCTTGTGGTCTCTTATTGTGCATAGTGTACTCTCAAGTATTATGTAAATGTGAAATTGATTTGGGCTTTTTGACAGCCATCTCATTAGTTATGGAGTATGTAACTTACAAAGTAAATCAAAATATTAGTTGTTTCTTTTTCTATTATTTCTATAGAGATTTTCTTAATGGAGGAGTCACTCATGTGGAGTGACACCGATCTACAACTCTGTCAATCAACTTGTGTTTGAAAATGTTACCAATATTATTGAAAAGTTCATCATTTGTTTGCTGCCGCAGATTTGTGTATCAGTGTCACTTTTTATTTACCATCACCTACGTGAAAATGTATTTTTGCAAGTGCATACTTGAAGTAAGAGGGCATTCAGTCAGCATCCTGAGTGCCTGCTGCAAGTGTGAATGTTCATAGTATGTATGTGTGTCTGTAAATAGTATTTATTGTGTGTGGTGTCTTCCTTGTTGCGGAGTGTATGGAATGCTGAGATAAAGCGCCTTTTGTTGCAAAAAGCCTAATTCATCACTTGAACATGTATGCATCATCTTCTGCAGATGATTGTGTGATTTTAACAAAGAAATTGCTTCAGAAGGAACAGTGGTTATCATTTATGACAATCCAAACTATCCACTTTCTCCTAATTTGAGATGTGTGTCACATGCATGCTGGATCCAACTTAAGGTAAAATGGAAGTAAAAACACATTAGGTAAATGTGAAAGGAAGCTTTATTGTGGAGACAGTCTGCGTCACCCAGCCAAGGCTTGGGATGCGACACATAGCCGCCATTATCACAGTCCGCGTCCGGCGAAACGAGGCGAGGCGGCAGCAACTCCTGAACCAGTCCTCTAAACTAAGCCGAAACCACTACCTACAGCAAATATCACAATGATTGGCTCGTTAAATTGCACATCAAGGCTTGTTACATGGTCAATTATTACTCCTGACCAACACACATTAAATCTTTGGGGAGTAATGTAGTTACTAGAATTACAACAAAAAAAAAGAAGAAGAAATCTATCTAGCAAAACACACAAACAAGAATACATTTGGAAAAGTAATATAATACTCAAGACAGCAGTGCAGTTCTTCATCAGGCATGTGAGTATCAATAGCATGATAATAAAATTAAGTAGCTACTACTGAAGAGAAGAAATCTGTAAATTTAACCCGTAGTTCGCTGTAATAAGAATCACAGCCCAAACTAAATTGGTTAAGATATAGTCCTTAAATTAAGAAATTCAACTCTTTTGACATTACTGATTTTCAAGCTGGACAAAACAATCAGTTGCTTTTTGTTGTTTTTGTTTTTAGAAAAAATTAAATTAAAAATACAAACTTAAAATAAAGAAAAAGAAAGACATGTTTTTATCCTTCATAAAAATGTGAGTGCATCTACTGAGTCTACGAAAATGTGTGCGTATTGACACATATTCGTAAGAATCGCAATTACCTTCATTGGGCAGTGTAAGTACTGAGCCTCTATGAAGATTGTCTTTTTAGTTTCTAGCATTATAAAACACAAACAAAAAATAATACAAAATGTTGAAAAAATTAACACATTTTCTCATGTAGCGGTTCCTGGGATCTATTGATGTACTCGATGATCTTGATTAATATTATGTTCTTGGTAGCTCATAGCTGAATTCTGAACCAATGATTGATTTTGAAGATCAGGGTGGCTCATAACATTCTGGAAAATACCAGCTTTCATTTTCAGAGCAACTGAAGATTCTTGACACTTGTATGCAAGAACTTGTTTGATTCGGGACACCTCAACATCTGGGAAAATGCTCCTCACATGATCTGGAAAAACGAAATAACATATTTCTTGGTAGTTTTCACACTCTTTACAACAACAAAAAACATCCCATTCTCTAACTTGAATCACATGGATGGATTAAAATACTTACGGAGTATTGCGTTAACTTTTGAGTTTTCAAGTGCTGGTTTAACTTTTCGATTTGCAGCATCTGGACCGTATGTGTTAGCTCTACTCCATCGTTGACCCGTAACAGAACAGGTAGCTAATTCCAGAGGAGTAAACACTATCCCAGCCAGTCCCCGAGTAAGCTTTCGATAGTCAGACCATTTCAAAGCTTTCAGTTGGGCAGCCGATACTTCCACACCGGGACCTAACGTCACCTGGATAGAAACAAAGTACATTAGTTTGCATTAGCACTGGAACTATAAGGAGCAACTCAGCTTTTTTATAATGAATTACTTTAGGTCCATCAGCATGTTCATTTGAGAATCCCCGTCTTCTTCTGTGAGTTGTAGGCCACACTGCAAAAATGTAAAACTGTGAGTGAAAACACATTGATCGAGATAACAGTTTAAGAACATGTAATTAACTATTTAGAGCAGTTCTTCTTATGCCTTTGCAAATGTATTAAGAGCTAAATACTTACTAGACTCAACTTCCTGGAATCGAGCGCCTTGAAATATATCCCGGAAGAAACCTGGAACAAGACAGCATGTAAGCCACAAAAGCAAATTGATGGTGTTTATCATCTTAAGCACCATAAAGATCTTGGTGAGAAGATTAAAGGCACATTTGAGGCATGCTCAGCAGGTAATGTTGGAAGATTTACAAGGGAAATATGACCAAACGGGTGCAAAAGAGACATATCAAATCTCTTTGATTGAGTTAATAGAAAGTGGTCCTCTTCCATCATTAGGAGGAAAGAAATATTGATACAGAAAGGAAGATTTCTGCAGTTGAAAAACATCACATACTTTAATTCAATGAGAAAACAATGAAAGAGGTGTTTTGCTTATAAATAACATCTTGACAAATTAGTCTATTACAAAAATTTATATCACGATTGTATAAAGGTGGTATCTTGATAAATGTTCTGATCCCGGTAGTCCAAATCAATGCTTGAAACTCATCTAAGCAAGTCCACAACAATTTTATAAAATGGTGCTCCATTTGAATACAAAGAAGAATATGCAGTAATTTTGAGTAATTTTACATATTTGATAGGCAACTGGAAAACAGGTCAGTTGTTAGCAAAACTGTGTAGGTAGAGTGAACAAAATAATTTACTTAGCGTCCACTGACATGCTTTTATCAACATCATGCAAAAACATTATTTACTCTCAACAATTAATTTAAAAGTTGGCTTCCTACTTATTTTTAAAATATTTAATTCAACTATCACACTGGACTGTATTTCTTCTATTAGACTAAAGAAAGATACAAATAATGACTTCAAAATGCTTCAAGTTGAGGGTACAAGGCTTATGGATGTAAGAATTAAATTTCAGCGAATTACTTGTACTGCCATCAAAAATGAAAAACAAATAGTCACAAGGATCTTCGTGTGGACGGGTTAAACAGACAAGTATATTTTTAACATTTTTGGTTACATAGCAAATGCAGATACAATATCAGAGATATAACAAACAATAAGGCACCATTCATTAAATGGGTACCTCAACAATAATAACATTTCAGTGCTGAGAATGTACATGGCTTCATGCCAATACTTATGCTACAAACAGTCTTCAACACTAATTAACATGCTACGAATTGCTTGAATAGGGAGCATTATGGTAACCAAGACGATTAGAGGAGACAAAAGAATGTGACTGGGATGAATGTTGCAATTGATGGGGGTCAGTATTGAACCTCACAGAGCGCATATAATCGCCTGGCAAAGAACTAGAGGAACCACCACCATAGAGCAAATTAGGAGGGAATGGGAATGAAGAAGATACAGCAGCAGCTTGCTGAGGAGCCTGCTGTTGCTGTTGTTGCTGCTGGGACTGTGGATGCTGGGCTTGCTGTTGTTGGTGCTGTTGTTGTTGCTGCTGTAGTTCCCGCATATTCCCTGACCCAACACTTTGTCCAAGAGAAATGGCCCCACCAACATCCTTATCCTGTTTTGAGTCAATGCCCAAACTCTGCCCCCCATGGCCTGAATGTCCTGGGATTGTGTGACCTCGATTTTTATGAGGGGATTGAAGATAAGTCCTTTTCAATTCCTCTTCAACACTTAGATATGGCTGTGAGGGTGGAGGCATGTTAGAGTTCACTGGTGATATATGAAGCTGTGAAGGCTGCTGTAAAGTTTGCTGTGATGATGGAGTTTGACCAGACTGCTTAGAAAGCATTTCATGGTAGGAAAGGAGATGGCGGCGCAAGTAAAGTTTAGTCTTGAAGGAGCGACTGCAGAGAGGACATTCCACACTCTGTGGTATATGGATGAGGCGCATATGTTGGCGCAGATTGGACAAGTTGCTGTACATGCGCTGGCAGATGGGGCAAGGCCGCGGGTCCAGAGAGTGCAGCTTGCGCAGGGCCGCTGCAACACACACAAAAGTGCTGTACGGAGCCGGGCAAGCTGCTTTAACTTTGCAGAGCGACGCTTTCTTTTAAAGTTAGGCCAAAAAGAGTAATGTGGAAACAATGAGAGAGAAAAAAGAAAATTCCTATTTATTTAAGAATTTTTTTTTTTTTTTGTGACGTCTGCTATTATTACAGTAACCAAGGGAAAATTAAAAAATTTATGACTGAAAGCTATTTATGCAAACAAACTGCACTCTCTGCATGGACCCATCATGAGTATCAACCAGTATAAGATTTTTTCTTTCTTACCTTGATCAGTCTCTGCTGCAGTGCCATCAGAAGTGCCTTGAGAAGAGGGTCCTGCCATCATATCTGTGAGGACAGAATTCAAATTCTAACATGACGACATACATAATGCAAGAGTGAAAGGAGAAACTTCAAGATTTAGTCTCACCTGGTATTCCAGCATACGATCCTTGGTCTAAGTACGCATTTGCATCTCCTCGAGTTTCTCCATCACTGCTATAGTCTGGAAGCTCTGTCTTTGGCTGTAAGGTAATGTTTTTAACATTAGTACAGCAACATGAATGTTTTTCCTATTAAACATAACTGCAGGGAAAACATCATACAATACCTCCAACATTTCAGCTAGATCATCGTTGTATGACTGATCTATGTCATTTTGTTGCTGGGATGCAGTTATAACCAGACCAGATCGGGACGGCTGGAGCAGCACCGAAGGAATGGGATCGCCTCCTTCTTCCATTGTCTCATGGGTTTGATCATCAATACTGTTGTGGCCATCAGAGGAATCAATGGTTCTTTCTTCCATAAGCTCTGATTTCTTAACTCTCTTTGCTGGAGGTGGACTGGCGACTGGGCTGCCACTTTGTGCATCATTATCCTCTTCCTCTCCTAAATATAAAGCAACCTTCAATTAATGAACACAATTCATTGACGTAAAAGTTTACTTGTTTTGATAATCACACCGCTGACCTGTGTCTGTGTTTGTAGGTGTTGCTGAAGTAGGAGTTGCTGATGATGCCAATGCTGACGCTGAGGCTTTCCTTGGATCCTGATGAGATAAGAAAAATACAAAAATGTTGCAAAAAACAGTATTTCACAGGAGGATGATAGGTCCATACAGAAGGCCACTTTGCTTAGTTACCTTAGACTTCGCATCTTTGTGAAGTCGGGGTGCATCTGTCAAGCCTAATATGTGGAGAGATTCTGCTGTCTGCAGAAAAGCTGGTAATTCTGCTTGGGAAACATTCACAACACCAGCATACATGAACTCCACTAAAGAACAGAGATGATACCATTGCACATCTTTTAAAATTATAATAGGATGCTTACAAGGGTTATCCTGAAAAAGAAATAATAACACGTGAGCTCAAGGATTATTATTGCAAATAGCATAACTATAAAAGATCATGTAATAAAATTAAGAAAAATCTGGTACCTTAAAGAGTTCTTTAAAATAGGGACTGCATGCCGACAGCACCACTTTGTGTGCTTTGACACTCTTTCCATCGCAGGAGAGCGTGACGTCGACAAAGTCTTCGTCTTGCCTAAGAGTTTCAAACTGAGAGGTGATGTTGGTTTGAAAGTTATTCCATCGGAGACAAAATTGTGGGTCTGGAGCCATTTTTACCTGAAACATGATAAAAATAACACCTGGTTACGCCAAAACACTATTTTTGACAAAAGGAGCACAATTTAAAAAAAAAAGGGGGACAGTTGTAGGTTGGATGACACATAAAGAAAGCGAAGAAGACAAAAAGTAAATGAAAGGGCGTGTTATAGTGGATCTGAATTAAAAAGTTAATCCCCAAAGAGACAAGATTAGTTAAGTATTATCAGAAGAACCATAAACAGACTACCTAAGTGTTTGGGGTCAGCTGAAGGGGGTAGAGGACGACCTAATGCAAGAGCAGTTCATACAATGACTTTTACTCCAGCACATTGGCGAAATCAAAGGCCAGGATAGGATAAGCAAGCTTAGTTCCACAAAATGTTGTTTATTGCTGCCAGGCAAAGCGTCAATGGTCATTCTGATTCTGACGGCTTCAAGCAACACTTCTACCTCCGACGAACGATTCGCGCACTCACCCTATCGTCGAAATGACTGCATTCCCTCTCTTAGAATCCCATCCCTAATCTGACACATGAAAATTGGTGCTATCTATAGAACTTGTGAAGTTTTTTCGAAAGCTAACATAGGCGGCTGGCTGACCGCTGATTCTCCTGGGAAGGTACTTGATTACTAATAATAATAAAAGCAGACGCTATGAGCAGGCGCAGAGATGTGACGTCATTCTCTATTTTATTGTACAGTAACGCAAACACAAAATAGTTATTTTTGTCCCTTCTAGAAAAACTGATTTTTTGGGGGGAAAAGTTGCCACTTTATAACAATCTTATGCCGTTGGGAATCACATGTGCTCTATGAAGCCCATAAGCGCTTAATATTTGGTCGAGCTCTCGTCTCGATAGGACGTCTGTACCATCAAAGCAGTTTCATTTCTCAGAACAGGGCAGTGCATCAAAATGTCTGACTGGTGTTGCGCGCTTGAAGTGTAGTGATTAAAAGTTACCTTTAGATTGGTTCTTGTTATGTTATTTGCTGTGTGAAGGTGAGCGTTTACTAATACTAGTATCAGTAGTAAGATTTTTGTATACGTATGTATTGTTTCATGGCAGTGTCATAGACAGGTTGTGTTAGACGTTTAGAGAACTGCCCCTCTCAAAGTTATTAACCATCAAGGCTACCGCTGTGCGAAAGACAGCTTGTACGACGAGCAGTAACAAATGTATTGGCTTTGTTGTTGAGTTGGCCGTTAAAAGAGAATAGGACTTGTTGTGAGTTGTCATGTGGAATTTGGTCCAGGACTACCTCGTTCTTTATCTTATCCGGGTTATTGTACCTGGCCACTTTGCCCTTTGACATTCAGCAACTTACTATAGGATTTATTTGAGACTCCAAGTTATCAGTATAATAACCTTGTTTGTGTTTAAAATTATTAATACATTGACAGTTTCTTAAATTTTTAAAAGACACTGCATGCACCCCTTAAATAACATCCATTATTTCATGTAAGATGTTCGAGTAATCCAAATTTGTCCTTTAGATGTTTATGTGTGTATTGACGAATACTGAAACAACAGCTGTCTTACAGTGCCAATAACTATTAAGGACGATTTATGGTCGTTGGATGCCTGGTGGACACTGTCGTCCGACTGTTGCTTGTCGGGATATGGGTGAAGAGGAATAGCACCGCTGCTCTGTACTGCTGGTCATCTCGATGCTTTTCTTCTTTGTCCCTGCCCCAACGAGCGTCAACCTGACGCAAGCGTCAACCAACCGTCCAACAAGCGTGTTTCTGCTGAGAAATGAAAAAAAAAAAATGTATTTTGTTGAAATTTTTAGTTTGTTTTTCTACCGTCAGTGGAAACGTACCCTTTTGGTGCAAATTGATGGATGTCAATTGATTTTTCATTTGCTAAATAGTGAGTGCACAGGAACAAAATGCTTCAACCATGCCTTATTTTTCGCTGCGTGGGTGCAGATGGTGTTAGTAGCCATTACCATGATACCTTTAATATGAATATCCAAGCAGAGGTTTAATTTGGAAATGTGTCTTGTTTCTTGTGTGAGCATTCCGACCATGCTGGATTGACTTTTTGGATGTATCACATTTCTGCAGCCACACCCAATACTCTTATCTCTGAAACGAAAGCTCTGCTGCCAGCTCATACTCTTGGCTGCCTTTCTGGATATTGCAAACCTGATGCAAGTCCTTACTCCCCTCAGCCAGTTCAACTCCGTCAGTAGATTTGGAGCATATGGATGATTTTAGTCGTGAAAC
>CABIKL010000059.1:0-35174 GCA_902196195.1 Aptinothrips rufus | reverse complement strand
ACTTAAGTACAAAATTGTACACAAGTCGAAATCGTACTTAACTAAGCACAGTTTTGTGCTTAACTGCGCACGAAAAATTGTACGCAAGGCTTAAGCACAATTTTTTTGTACACACACAAAGCACAAAAAAAAGTACTCAACCCGGTAGTGTGTACAATGGCTACTTGTTTATTAAAAAACATTCAATTCAATTTTTTTGAAGCTACTGTATACGCCAATCTTTTGTTCGAATCATACAGTTCACGAGAGTAGAGGCGCAAAGAAAAGCATATCTTCCATAAGTGACTGCTGCTACACGGAACCGACTTCTTTCTGTCTATAGCCTCTTTCGGTCTAGCATGTCGTGCATGGGTTGTTAGACTAGCCGCCCTGTAACCTGTACTTCGGATACATTCTGTAGACCTCGGCCAGAAGGCGTCTGCTTGTGGGAATAAGGTGGGAATCAAATGGTATTGCACTATGGAGGGAATGACCGCGTCGACAGCAAGTCGCGCTTATTTGAAACTTGAAACCCTCAAAAAGGGTGGAAACTTGAAGCAGCTTTGGCTCCGCCTTATAACAATTTTTATATAATTAGTTCAAAATTTGTAATTCTGATATTTCCTGCATGTGCACTAATAGGCTATTATTCATTGACAGCTTCCTGCATATCAGTAACTTATTACCGTTCGAACCGCTACCTGTGTTTCCGCTCGGGTCAGGGGTTTCCCAGGAGTGCAGAATTTAAACAATGTCCGTAGCACTACAAAAGGGAAAGGGTGAATCCAAATAGTTTACCATTCGTACTTCAATCATGTAGCAAGGCTGTTTCCGTACATAATGTGCTACACAAAGTCCTTTACATGTCACATCTAAGTGATGTCATGTCTTGTAGAGCAGCGGTTGTTAACGTTAGCTAAAAAAAAAGCAACGCGTTAACGTTAATTGTTAATTAAAAGCGGTTAACGTTAACACGTTAACGGCGTTAACAAGGAAGGCCAAAATAAATGCGTTAACGGTTATGGTTAATGAGGCGTGTTTAACGTTAACGCGTTAACGTTAAGAGGCAAGACCAAAGGCGGCACTGGATGGCCTGCACCATCTTCGGAAGCTCTCTCTTGTTATTTCGCCCGACAGCGTAACACGCTTGGACTGTCCATCTATGACCCACTTATGATGTTAGATTGAGCCCGTTCCAGCGGAAAGTTAACGTTAATGTATTAATGGACCTCATTAACGCTAACGCGTTAACGTCGTAACGCGCCGTTAATCTGTACATTAACGCTAACAACCCTGTACGCAAAAAAATATTTTTCAGACCCGTGCTAACTTTTGAGCTGTCAGAATCAGCATTGGTGCCAAAAATTTTGCTGCTCGTGCTGAATTTTAACTGACTTGCAGAGGACTTTAGGTGCATCTCTAGATATTTAGCTCCCGTGCTAGAGTTAGTCCACGACAGAGTTAGCTGGGCGAGTTCCCTGTGCAGCTGAAGTTTTAGCATAACAGCTAAAAATGTAGCTGGTCCAAGAATAATTTTTTTGCGTGGTGTAGAGCAATGTTTTTGGACAGTTGCCAAAGAAACTATGCCGTACGAGACTATCTGGACGTGATTGGCTGAGCCGAGGGCTGAGCTGAGGCGAAGCCAGTTACATGACCGCAAGAAATTTTCCATGTTTGTGGGTTTGTTTGTTTGTTTGTGTTTGTATTCTTGTGCGCACGATAACTTCCGAACGGTTTGACCGATCGTCTTAAATTTTGGTTTGAGATGAGTTCTCACTAAAAGCTCGGCGGGGATGGAATTTCAGCATTGTAGCTCAATTTTAAAGCTTGGTTGTAAGGGATGACTAAGGTATGGTTTAAGGACGGATATGAACTTTTTCCGGACAAGGTCGTGTCGGGTGTCAAAATGGGAGTTTTTGATTACGCTGATCACGTTTAAAAGGTTTGCGGACGTCTAATCTGTCGTTTGAGGGTAGTTTGAATATATTTTATGTCATAAGGGTACGGTTTTTACGAAAACCGTTACTTTATCAGTCATGTCGAGTTGAGTGTCGTCTGGGGTTTTTGAGGGTGCTGATCACGAAAAAGCATCATTTAGGGGTACTTTTTGGGCAGTAAATGTCAAAAAAGGGTTGATTTCAACAGAAATCGTAACTTATTTGATCAAGTGCAAGTCGAGTTGGGTGTCGCAGCAAAGGTTTTCAACGATGCTAATCACTAAAATTGCATTCAAAAATTCGTCAAATGCTTCCGCAACGATCAATGGGCTGGTTGACATCATAGCATATAGGTCCTCAAATGGATAGGCTGCAACCATCGTCTTATGTCGGCCACAAACGGGTAGGTTAAGTTATGGTCGTTTGCCTGCACACGGTGACGGTCATATCTTCGAGCGGGACCGGCCACGATATACGCGGTGTATCGGCTTGCTCTGGTAGACCCTGAATCGAGGCCCGAAGGGCCGAGCCGAAAGCGCCGCAGGACTAGGGGGTGACCCCCCCCCCCCCCCCCCCCCCCCCGCCCCCAATTACGCCCCTGAATCAGCGGTGCCTTGCTAACTGGGTAGTTTCTCAGTCACTTAATAATAGCAGAAAAGCTTTAGGTAGCAGAAGAAAGGTAAGGTAGACATTACACATCATCAGATTGGTCTCTATTATCATCGCACCTTCTACTTTCTCTTCAAAACGGCATCGACTCGACAAACGTATGCACTGTAACTAATAGAACATTCTTTGAATCCTACGTACTTGCCACGAGTAGGCTCGTCCGGTTGCTAACTTACTCGCAAACAAGTTTTCTATAACGTTCAGTGAGGCGAGCGACGTGCACCGAGCACAGTCAATAGGATGACACCTTAGAACTACCACGATAGGACGATATCTCAGACCTCCCCATAGGTCTGAGCTGGTCTGAGCTGTCGTTCTATCGTCGGGATTTCTGAGTTATCGTCTTATCTATTTTGCACGTCGTTTTTGTTGTTCACTATTAATTTTTCAAGTGATGTTGTTCCCACGCGCTGATGAGGCGCAATCTTAGTTTTTCAGAAAAGAACATAAAAAGTTATTCACGTTGGCTCACGTGCAGAGAACTGCCCACTGCCTTCCCGAACCTCCCTCAACGCCTAACTTATCCTCGTAAAACCATTTTCCTTGTCAAAATTTCGCTGTTGATATCGAAACTACATTGTTTGTCGAAACCAGCGCGAAAAATTGGTTACCCGAAAAAACATCGTTTTAAGAATTAGTTTGGCACCAATTTCGTCGTTATAAACGATATCGTCAGCATATTGACGGTGAAATTACAGTCTGTATTTCACCTTAAGCGCTGGACGCATCTTGCAAAAGGCTACAGGCACCTTGTGCTGTGAAATCAGCTTTAGAACGAAAGATAAAGGCTTCTGTTGTATGCCATGTAAAGTAAACAAGATATAGGAATAACGAGCTTATTTTACTAATAGTTCTTCAAGAGTAAACTTATCCGTAGTCAATTTTTTTCATTTTTATGTAGTTATTTATTGCACACAAATTTAAACTTTTTTACGGTTCTTTCAGCGCACTCTTTTAACTTCAGCATTAAAAATGCCAGGATGTGATAAACTAGCGACTGCAAATTCCGTCAGAAATGATATCGAAACGATGTCGAAATGATATAAAAATTAGTAAATCGACTTCGTTTCGATATCGTTTCGACATCTTGTCCGAAGACATTCTCCCCGGAGCAACGGTCGAGTTGATGGTCTCTTTACCCTATTCCTCTCACTGTAAAAGCAATACCTGTTTTGGGGAGCCCTTCCCGAAAAAAGGGGACAAGTAACACCACTTTCGAAATTTTTCATTTTGAGAGCTGTGCCAAAATGATCAGGACACTCTAAAATGCATTTCTGCATAATCCTCTCGATAAGCCCCAAAAATTGTTGAAACCGGTGTTATTCCACTCCTATTTCTTGGAAAGTACGGACCAAAACTGGTATTTTTTAACAGTGCTCTTCTGCTCTGTGGTAAAAGCCTGATAAGACATCAGTTGCTCTTTCGCCCACCACAGGTATCACAGACTGGAAGTCCCATTAGCGTAGTTTCGCGGTCCTTCCACGGAACAGTGAGTAAACTTTCTGTACTGCATTGGAGTCTGTCACCGCTTGCCTCTGGAGCTCTCCTTGAGAGACTAGGACCAGCTTCCCGGGCCGGGCCGCGCCAGCATGGCGCCAGCCCACCTGCAGTCGGTGATGGCGCCGGCCTGAGCTGACAGGCAGAAACTGACTGCCTGGCTATTGTAAACGCGTCCAGTAGAGTTGGCTAACTACGGTCAATCTCGGTACACAGACGAAGGAAAAGTTAACAGCGGAGCCGGCATTTGAACGCGTGACTGTCGTGTAGAGGTGTCATGATTGTGCGAAAATAGTGCTGATGTTACTGTCGCAGGTTCGAATACCGGCGCCGGCTGTCATTTTTTTCAAACTTTCATTTTTCATTGTGGCTGGAACTGGCCTTTACATTGGTAACAACAACATCGCTTATTGTAATAGAAGCTGTCACCGAGCCTTGCAGTTTTCTTTGTGAACAAAATGGAATTGAAAGCAACAAAATTAACTTTTGAACAGAGATCCAAACTTTTAAAAAGCAGTTCATCCCTTCTTGCCTGAACAGTAGTTTAGTTGGCTGTACTAGCATGAATGTTTCTTAAATCCTATGAACGCATGTCTTGACACTTTTGAACATTACTTGGTAGACATCAGTCAGCTTTTCGTGTTCCGAAATTACTTTTAAGTGTTGGATAGTTTGGTCAACCGGTGTTTGGCATGCGTTTTATGGCAATCAGTTTGTTCCGTGACAGGGGGACACTGTACAAGCTCAATCTTTTCGAAATAATCTCAGAACACACTAATGACGTGTTGTATTTCTCCGCGTAGGCCAGTCAGTCTATCGTCATTCATTGTCAAAACTTCGTATGATCAAAATGGGAAAGGTCGCATCACATTATGACATCATAATGATATCGAGGCGTACTTTTCTGCCAACATAGCCCGATCTGAATAGTGAGCTTTGAAAGAGACACGTCTGGGTGACGATTGAAAAGACCTGACCGACATTTTTTGATAAGTCTCAAACTCGGACCAAAAATACCGTTTTCGCATAGTGAAAGGCAATTTGGCAATGTTGGGCAAACTCGCCAATAAAAATGTCGGTATAAGGCCTTTTCTCGGCGTCACTGGGCAGATAGGTATTTATCCTCTCACCCACTGTTCAGATCGGGATATACTGGCGGTCGCTTGCCAGGTGCTGTAAAATGTGGTGAGTTCAGAAGTATACGAGGTGAGTTCGGACAGCGCCAAACTCGCACGATGTTGCTGAAACTCATCCTATATGAGTTTGGGTGCGTCCGAACTCACCCCGTTATTCCGAACTCGCTCCATTTTACGCTACGGCTTCGCTGACGACATGCGTTCGCAGTGAGAAATGAGGTTAGCTTCAACGTCGAAAAGATGTAGAAACGACGTCGTCAAAGTCGCCAAATTGATATCGATTCGATATCGTTCATATATTACGTTGCTTTCTCACTGTATTGGTCTTAACAACAGACGGTGAGGAACTCAGTCATCAGCCGGCAGGTTCTGTACACTGTGTTCGCTTGCAGACCGAGGAGCCTTGGCAGAGCCCCCAGCCCAAGCAGGAGCAGGCGTGCCTGGACGAAGACCCGCGCGTCCACGAGCGCCTCAGATACAAGCAGGTAGGCCCCCAGGCCCCCATACGCGACCCCACCGGGCGGCTATTCTTGACTACGCACAGTATGTTGGTTGGTTGGTTTTGAACTTCTTCTAAGTCTGCGAAAGACTGGGGCCAGGTATAAGTGATTATCTGCAGCCACCGCCATAAGGGATCGCTGTTCAGCATGAGAAATTTCGCAGTCGATTTTATTCTCCCCCACTAGCAAGCAAGCAACCAGCACCCACCGGTGCTGTAGGGCCACTGTGATCCGCTCAGTGCGGCCGCAACACTCGGCCGTAAGATGGGTTGCCTGTCATCGACTCGGTAGGCATGTCAGCTAGAGAGACCAACCGGGGGGGAGTTGGCATCGTCAGCTGACCCCAAACGGATCTGATTGGCCTGGGCCGCTTGCCCCTCCCGCCTTCCCGTCCCGTCTGCCGAGCTCGGCTCGACAAGTTCCTGCACCAATCACAAAGCAATGACGTTAGCGGACAGCTGACGAGGGCAACTATCTATTGTCTAGTTTATTTAGCCTCAGCTTACTGCCAAGGATGCTGGACGAACACAGCCGCTCAGTTCTACTACTGGAACCGAGCGCCCACAGGTCGGAGGGTAGGCAACCAGACGAACGGCTGTGCACTGGGGATGCATCCTATATCCCGTTCGTACTCATCAGGTGCACTCGTCGCTTATGGTATTTGTTTCTAGTCCATAGTAGAAATTTCGAAATGTCATAGACAAACTCTACCGACCACAAAATCTTGGCATGAATATATGGTTTGTTTACCCACCCGTAATTTTCAGAGGACTGGAAACACTATACAGTCGCTTCCAGTTAGCAAAGCGCGCTTTTGGCAAGCGACGTCAACATAGATCCATCTAACCAGAGTAAGTGAACAACGACCTTTCTGGTCAGTGACGCTCAGAAAAGATTCAACCAAATTTTTTTACACGAGTTTAGCAAAATGCATTATGTCTTATATTAAAATAAATTTTCGCAACATTTGGTTAGTAACTCATGTCAGAAATATTAGTTAGGTCTTAGCGCGATTGTGCAGATAGGTCGTTATCACGGTCTTTGTGTTGACTAGAGTGGCCCCCAAAAATAATGAAAGTTTCGATTTTGATGAGCGCCGTCCAGAATCTGATAGAGGACGCTCAGAAACTAACAAAATAATTTTGGGGGATTTTTTTTAGTCATTGGAAAGTACTGCCACTAGCGGAATTTTCGTTTTTGGTTGCCCCGGACGTAATGGAGGCCCCAATGACTAAACAATCCCCAAAAATTATTCTGGTAGTTTCTGAGTGTCGTCTATCAGATTCTGGACGGCGCTCATCAAAATCGAAACTTTCATTGGGGGAGGGGGGGGGGGGGGGCAGAGGGAGGCACTCTAGTGTTGGCGGTTGCTTATCAGATATAGTTTTTTCTGACCGAATGAGTCGTGCCCGGATCAATTCCCGCCCATGTGTCCTGCCTTCAAAGTGACGAGGGTGGCGAAGCTTCGGCTAGAGAGGCACGTAAAGATGCAGGGGGTTGGGAAGCGGAGGCACGTAAAGATGCAGGCGCAGGGGGTGGAGAAGCGTCTGCTAGGGAGGCACGTAAAGATGCAGGCGCAGGGGGTTGAGAAGCGTCTGCTAGGGAGGCACGTAAACGTGCACACAAATGAGCGTTACGCGGCACAAGCTCCTCTTGCCTGGTCACTCTGAGTCATTCTCCCTCTGTCGCTCTCAGGGCTGCCTGGTGGAGTTGGTGCTGTGGTTCCGGAGGGAGAGTTCGGTGCTCATCGCCTCGTGCGCCTCCATCGCCGGCCTGCAGCTGCTCGGCGTGGTGCTCTCCATGTGCTTGTGTCGAAACATAGCGGAGGACGCCTAGCGATTAGCGGCGGATGTGGAACAGTCCCGGTCGCAGTATCCACTGCGACACTTCGGCCCGGACTGAGTCGCCACCATCCGCCCTCAGCAATCCGCCACGTCCACTGCTCAGCGCCGCCCGGCGCCTGTACCCGATACAGCGTACAGCACCGTCTAGTAGCTCGTCGAATAGCTGGAAGGGCGAGTTCGAGACGGTGACTTAGGTGACCGATGATTCTTATCATCTGACTGACGAACGGGGAAGCGCATCCAAGTCTGCGAAGAATTCTCCGTCCAGAGGGCAGAATGACTGAACACAGATCTCAGAGTAAGTCAGCTGGTCAACATGTTCCACTTGTTCGGCTGGTCCCTATTGGACGGAAAAATAATGTCTTTCATGCCCCCAGGATGTGCTCGATGAATCTGTAAGATTATGTCTAGTTAAATTGAAAGTGCGCTGCTGCTCCGAAAAGCGGCTTTCTTGCTCCAACAAGAAGCTGGCGGACACTTTCATTCTTGTCTCCCTCGAGGAGCTCAAGTTTCCTGTGATTTGAATTTTTGTGCATTTGTGTCGTCCGGTGTGTTGTATTTAGCATGTCACTCTAGGAGAATATTGCTGTTTTCGGTTGACCGTTGGTGAAATTCGTTTGCGTTGGTGCGAAAGCTTCGTGTTTGGAAAAGACTACATTGAAAACGAAAAGAAAAAGCAATCTGCTGCATGGCGAGAATCTATTGTACTAAACATCAGTCACTAAACACGACGCTAGAGCATAAGTTTCGGTCCGTCGGGACTCGTAGAAGATTCATCTGGTAAGCCTACAACGGGATTTTCAAATGTGTTAGCTCATCATAAGCAGTGAAGAACCTATTTTCACAACGTTTATGATATATGTGATGACCACATGCAATATATCAGTTCTTTCATTTTTGTGTATTTAGTGTAAGTCAATTTTCTGAATGTTAAGCAGTTTTGTGACTTTTTTTATTTTTATGGAATTATTTTTACCAGGTTAAGTAGTGAATAAATAAGTTGTGAATATTATTTTAAAAATTTTTCAAATGAATCTATTATTGAGTCACAACAACATTGTATTTGTTGCAGTAGAATATATTTTATTTTGAGTATGCGCTATACTATTGAATTGAATATTTTTCTAGCATAGTTTTAAATACCTTGTATGAAGTGATTGGTACAGATAATATTGCCATCTTATGAAAATAATATTTCATACATAATTCAGAGTCATAGAATTTGGAAGAATAAGAAGTTTCTGAGTCCCACTATCCCATGTGAAAAAAGAAACAATTTGTCATACAATTCCTGGTGCCTGAAGAAGTTGTAAAGGAAACAAAATGAGTTCAGTATCTCTTTCCTACAAGGGTGATACATGAATGTATCATTTGAGTTTGTAATCAAAAAATCAAAATAATCCACAATTGAAAATATTCCATCCTCGTGTCAGAGCTCGCTCTCAAGTGTTCGCAAATAAAAATAATAAAGTAGAGCAGTAACTTTTTTATTACTGTTTCTTGAGATTGAAGTACACTCAATCTAAGAAACTTGACACAATTGTGCATGCAGTGCAGTGAGCTTCAGCCCCCGCCATGTGCCAGCTTCTACAGAGGTTTGGACTAGATTCACACAGCATATTCATCAAATAATGATACATGAAATTTTCAGTTGTGAGGCCTAACTCAGTTTCTTACATACAAAAATAGTGTTCTAAATGAACATTGAAATAAAGGCAGAAGGATTGTTTTCCCAAAATGTAATTTTCTATAAGTGTCTACAGTGAAGCCACTAAATGTGTCACACAAGCTTCAACTTGACTAATATGAAGAAAAACGAGCAGGCTTGGGTAACATCTCATTTAGGGGAATGCTGCATTACAAGTATTAATAACAAGATTAATCTTTAAATGTTAAACTGTACATGTAAGAAGACCACTGGATAGTTAAAAAGGGACAAAAAGATAATGTGAATGAAATCTCATGAGATCTCCCTATCTCAGCAAGCAAGTGTACAAAAATTTCTCAAATAGGTATTTGAAGTAGCAGTTTCCAAATAAAGAGAAACAGTGATCAATATGCCAATATACATAAAGATCACACAAATTGTTGCAGTTGAAAAAATAACAAAACAGAATTACGCGAAAAAAAGAGTTAATCTTGTTATACCTTGTCAAGATTGACTTACGGTTAAAACACAGCCTTTCATAATACTTATTGAGCACAATATAACAAAGGCAAAGTTCAATATACATACAAACACGGTATCAGGCAAACCAGAGCTCAATCCCTTTTGAATAAGTCAGATGTGAAGGTACAGTTTTAATGACATCATAAAAAGTTTTATAACCACCCAATAATCTTGGTCAATGCCATTTAAACAAAACTTGGTAATGGTTCATTACAATGAACTTTCAGACAAGTTGAGCATGTTAAAATCAATCCATTTCAGGAATTTTTTCCAAGTCTTAGAGACAGTATGAATGTGCATTCATATTATCACTAAAACTGCCGAAACATTCCTCAAATTGATCGATTTTAGCGGGTTCGACTTGTGTGAGAGCCCTTGAATAAATTCAAACACATTGAGTAATTCACAACTTGTAGAGCATACATGTGAGAAAATTTATATTTTAATAGAAGAGAAATGGCCTTCCAAATTAACATAAAGCTATCCAAACATAGCAAAACAACAATGCAATGTATCTGAAAAACTGACAGTCTTAAGTCCCATTCAGTTCAAACAAAATTTGTGGAACAACATAACTTGAAAATGCATATTTTTCACTGGTCAACAAACAACGAAAATCATATTAAAATTACAGGACAAAAAAAGATAAGTAAGCTTCTCTTTGCAAGCTGTTTCAGGTAGCTCATAGTTTCCCAGCACCCATTATTAGAGACAAAACGCAATCTTCAATTCCATGAGGGGAAATAAGTAAATCCGTTAAGTGGAAGAAATAAAAGAATGTCAATGGTTTTGTTTTAAGGGGAATTATAAGTTAAACATTAAATCTCCCATCATTTGATCGACAGAAAATTGCCTTGCAGTCCTAGAAGAATCATAGTTTATAAACTCCTAAAGCTGCACAAAAGGAAAAAATGAATTTTGAACAGCAAACGTTTATCAGTAGCAGTAATTATGTGGAATTAGAGCATCACAAATGCAGCAACCAAAATAATTTAAGGCAACAGGTGTAACCATTCTTATACATACAATAACTCAGAGAGCACACACAGCATGTACTGAACAGGATGACATAAAATCTGCATCATTTTCTTTCTTTCAATTATGTTGCCAGAGATACAAGTCAAGAAACTAAAGGCATGGGTAAATTTAAAATCAAAAGAGAATATGCTGCATACGTACAACTAGATAACAACAAAGACAACATGCGGAAAGAAAAAATACTTAGCACTTTTCAGAATGGAGAAACACATAACATATTTCAATGTCAATAACCTGATATCAAATGAGTTCTTCATGAAACTCCTGAACTCAACCGCACAAGATGTTCCAGCAAGAGCAGAAATCAAGGAATCATGAAATGCTCATTATAAAAATATTAAAATTTATCATCGCAGTGTTCATCCACGCAAATTAATGAAGAAGAGATGTGGTGATCTTGCAATTAAGAAGTGACATCGAGCAAAATTGTGTAAGGCACATGCTGATCTGATCATTGAAGAATTGATCATTTATCTGCATATTGATGAAATCATCAAGATCAGCCATTAAAGTTAAACAATGTGTAAACATGTACACTAATATTTCTAATATCACTGATTCTTAAAGTTTTAAGTATGGCAGTAACCACTACATTTGTGTCAACAACAAAAACCCTACATTAGCATGTAAATAAATGGTAACATCAAGGAAATGCAATAAAACTGACTAAGACTATCTTGGCACAAAACACAAATGGATGAATAAGCACACTGTAAACAAGTCAAAGCATTACTAGTGATTTCCTGATTACACAAATGGACAATATTCTAGGTCTGTTGAAGCAGATAATCACAATCATCAATAGTTGTGCTTAGGTTCAGATAGTCATATCACCGTGTTCTTCATTCCACTTTTGATACATAAGCAAGCTACTAGAAGAAACACTCTGGCGGATCCTCCGAAGGGAATCTTGAAAGTCTTCAAATGAAATGTTGCGAACCTTCTTGAGATCCAAGTTTCGCACTTGATCTGGATTAAGTTCTGAAACAATAGATACATACAAATGAGTAAAACCTGTTACTATGTGGTCAAAAGTTATCTACCTCCTGAGTACAGACCTCTGATAGGTCCTAAAGCTGCATCCTTTGCAAGCGCTGTGAGGTCAGAACCAGAATATCCTTCTGTAAGGTCAGCAAGCTTCTTCAACTCGGCTCCGGAGAGAGGGTTATTGTGTTTGCTAAGTAGAATCTTCAATAATGTTTGTCGTGTCGATGTGTCAGGAAGAGATACATAAATCCTCTTAGGAAAGCGTCTGTAAAGTAAAATTAGATGCAAGAAATTAATCAACGGGGAACTAATGTCACAGGGACAGAAAAAGCAAAACAGGACAAACAATTGGGGTCCATTAGTGTGGCTACCTTAAAGCAGCCTCATCGAGCTCTTGAGGTCGATTTGTGGCAGCTATGATGAGAAGTCTCTCTTCACTATTGGTTCCCAACCCATCAAATTCAAGTAAAAATTCTGTTTTCAAGCGTCGACTAGCCTCATTTTCTCCCTCTCTTCTTTCAGATAAAAGTGAATCAACCTCATCCATGAATATTATTGACGGCTGAAAGTACAAGTAAGAAATAAAAAGAACAGAGAACAGAAAAAGATCGCATCGAAATGCGAACAAAATTCATTTGGCTCACTTGTAGTTCCCGTGCAACAGCAAATAGGGCTCGAACTAGTTTTTCACCCTCTCCGACATATTTTGAAGTTAGACTTGCAGCACTAATACAAAAGAAAGTAGCTTTACATTCTGTGGCAACTGCTCTGGCAAGAAGCGTCTTGCCATTACCAGGAGGGCCAAACAGTAGTAGTCCTCGAGCAGGAGCCCGCAAACCAGTAAAAAGTTCAGGCCTCAAGGATGGAAGTATAACCATCTCTTGTAAAGCCTGCTTTGCCACCTAAAGCACAAGTCAGATTTAAAATCAGATTTCAGAGGAATAAAGCATATGATGGTCAATCAGAGGGTCATCAAAATTTATAGAACCCAACCTTTTGACCGGCTATATCATCCCACTGCACTGGACAGCTGCCTTCAACAATTTCATCCAATATTAAGTTGGCAAGTTTGGTATCAACCCCTTTTAAAGCAGGCTGTCGTTTCCCAAGGCCCCCAGCACCTGCTGCACTTGGGTTGCTGTTACTACTACCATGACCACTTGCATGTCTACTATGCCCAGCATGACTGCTGTGACTTGCCCCGCTGCTACTGCTCGACTTGTGAACTGGAGAACTGCTGGGACCCTACAACACAGACAGAATGAATATAAATTCACTTATGAAGACACATGTAAAATGACTAAAGAAGGCAATATGGAATTGGAAGTGTCAACAAGAACTCACAGACATCTGGCGTTTAACAGCAGGAGGTGTGGATGATGGTTTTAATGCACGAGAACTACTAATATTGCTCCAAGATCTGGAGCCCATATTTCGAGGGAGAGTGTTACTTCTGTTATGTCCACTGCTTGTGCCTTCAGTCGCTTTCCTCATAGGAACCTGAAGTTTACGTCCTGATGCTGCAAAGCAAAATAAGAGAAGAGGCTCTGAGCAATGGTGATACTTCGACACCTTTATAACACAATGTAATAAATACATTCTTTGTGAAAGCAAAATTACTAGCTACGGCTCTACAAAAAAAAAATGCAAATGAGAATTCAACAAATGAGAACATGCATGGAAGTATTTCGATTGTTGTTAAAACAACCAGACAGTAGATACATTTCAAAAATGAAGAATAAAGCAAAAAGGGTGTCTTACTTGCAAAAGGAAAAGTACAAGATTCGATGCTAGTTTTACTTGAAATAATTCAAAATGGAAAAAAATATTAATTAAAATTATAACTTCCAGCACCTCTTATATATATATACACATTATGATGGCTGCATTTCCCTACTTTTGCTTAGAACTCAGTTTATTACATACTATCTAACGATTTATGGTATGAAATTCCCTGAACTCATCAGAGCTGGGATTGATTGCAAGGAAAGTCTCTAAAACAATATTTCCCAATTAATAGCTAAATGGTGACAACTGAGGAGTGAAGAACTTGACTGAGAGACTCCTTGTAAATACACTACCTATATTTGGCAGGGTGCCCACTTCCTCCGTCTCAGTGCATTCCACAGGTGAGGAGATTTCGTTTTCTGTATTAGAAAAAATGAATGCATTCTGAATGAAATTTAAACATGGCATTGCTTGCCCCTTTTTCATCTACAAAAGTACAACTTAACATCTAAAACTTGGCCAAATTCACACACTAAACTAACATGACACACAATTCCGACTCTACACTCAAAATTCTACAGAGGTTGCTTTCAAATGATAAAAGAACAGCTAGAATATCTCAAAAGCTTATCTCACTGCCATACTACATTGTGTTTGAAGGGGCTTCTGAACAGCACAGTGTGTGCAATGAAACCAATGTCTTGATGCTCCTTCAAATACTCAGTTGGCATGGTTGATGCATCCAACATATTCTACCAATTCGCAACATTGTACAAGAGCAAAATATAGAAAAGACAAACCAAGAAATGATAGACGATCTTTTGCCATGGTCAAGTTGGTTTTCATTTTGACATGCAGTCTCTGGGCGCGATCCCACACTTCGCCTTTGCCTCCAGTGCAATCAATGGAAATGCCCTTTTCGAGTTCAAGAATGCCTTTGCTATAGAGTTCAATTGCAAGATCTTTTTGACCTGTGGGAAGTAGTCCATCAATTTATAATGTGCAATGACACCAAGTCCCAACCTTACAGTGATTTGTAATAAGAAATGAAAAACTTACCCTCATTTTCTTCGTCAATTTTTAATGCTTTGGAAATATATTCGAAAGCTTTCCGGTGGTGAGCTTTCTGCTTCGCCAGCAGGGGATCAGCAGGTCCTGGGCCAGCTGAGTGCTTAGGACCGAGTTTTGACATTTCAGTAATGAAAACTGGAGTATCGCACAACGCGTTTCCATCAGAGATTTCTTGCACGTAAGTATCTGCACGCCTTCTTCTTATTCGTTGCAATAAACCCAATTTGGCAAAGTTACAGTACAAATACTTAAGCACCAAATAAAGGTGATACACTAATGAGCTCAGGACATTGAAAACAAAAACAACAGGAAAAGCAACGAAATAGAGATTTCGCTTGTGAACAGAAACTTCATCCCTTCCAGATGCAGAGTCGTCATCAGCTTTTCGTGTCTTTTTAGCTGATTTGGATTTGGAATTGTCCTTAACGATCATTTATCTACTTTTCTGCCATCCCAGAGGACAGCCTTCGGACACCATTGAAGAGGTTACTGCTACACTGCCACCTCGATTAATCATGATTGTCTTGTGTACAGTCACGCATTCGTATGTGACGGTATGCGTCAAGAGGTTATAGTGGGCAAGAGTTTTTCAAGAATTTTCAATTTTGCTGACGTTCTGTGATCGGAGGAGTGCTCAGCTGAAATCGTGTTTTTGTCATTTCATATTCAAAGTAAATTATGTGTTTTTGACGATGTTCCGATTATGTTCTGTTATTCCAATTATTCATTATGGGCAGTATGATACTAAATTGTTGCCTCCCTCAGATTGATTGCTAATGGACGAACTCTTTTATTATAGAACTGTGAGATGGCCGGTGTCGTTGTCCAGTACATTATTGTACGAGGAGATCTTCTGAGTCAGATGGGATGGCCTGTTGGCGCTCTAATAGCACAAGCATGCCACGCTTGTACAGCAGTGACTCATTTATATCATGACGATGCACACATGAAAGCGTACCTGTCAGATTTAGATAATATGAGAAAAGTGGTCCTTGAGGTATTAAAAAATGTTCCATTACAAGCTTTGCATTACAGTTAACTGTTTCAACCGTATAGATGACAAATTTACCACCTTTACCATTCCGTTCGAGTAATGCACTTTTTTGCTCCATCAGGCAGAGTGTGAAACGGCATTAAGAGAATTGTCTTCTAAATTAGAAGAAGATGGTGTACTCCACAAGCTTTGGATTGAGCAACCAGAAAATATTCCCACTTGTCTTGCTGTGAAGCCTCATCCTAAAGAAGAAATTCAAAAATATTTCAAGAAGTTCAAACTGTTCAAAAAATAATATTGGTAATTACTGTCTATGTGGTTGAAGTATTAAGTTGAAAAACATACACCAGATGAAAAACCTACAGTAATTTATTGATACAATATCAAATCTAGACAATAGATGCACATCATACCTCTGTAATATAGTCCAATCAGCATGCCAGAAATCTGGATTGAGCTTGTATCAATGCTCTATCTATACAATATTTTACAAGTAAAATACAAAAAAATTGCTTCACCTCAGCTCATAATGCAAAGCCAGCAGATATTAACCCGCTTGCCATTCAACAGAATGTTGGAACATTAAGCACAGTGCTCAAGGTAACCATGTAGAATTTTGCAATAAGTGAATATCGGAATATCACAAACCATGAACCTGATGTTCTTTAGTCAAGTATCAGTAAAAAGCATCAAAAGTCTCCAACCAGGCACCTCGTTTTCTGAAAGGACTCTTAGTCATTGAGCCACAGTCACATCTGCATTTTAAATTAGTGTACAATTACTCACCTCTATTCTAGTCAAAGACAGGCTTTGACCAACAAATGACAAATCAACATATGTATTATACTTTAGACCAAATAGGGGCATGGTTAGAGGACATACGCCTGTGCTTGCTGGAGCATCCATCAATGGTTTGACACTAATATAGGGCAATTTACTATCTTTGGATTCAATTGACAGACAAAATGAACTGAAAATTTACAAATGTTGAATCAAAGCATTTTCAAAAGTTAGATTGAAAATGACAAGCGGTGGCTTAGATCCTTTGTAAGACGAAAGATGTACTTCAATCCAAGAAGTATTAACAATGCATATCACAGATACATGCATTGGCATTGCCAAACCTGACAGCATGAAATGCATTAAATTAGTTCTTACATGTTAACTTATATTACTAACTGATCATCCTTCTATATGAATGTTATGTTCAGTACGTAAATTCTTTAGAAATGGAAGGTCATGCATTTAAGTCACATTATACTTTTCCCCTGGATAGCATGAGTCCAAAGCCACTCATATACAAGTTGAGGTAGGTCATTAATATTAGACAATCATTTCAAACAAATTCTATACTGAACACAAGCTTGATTCATACTAAACACACAGTATAGAAGACAATGACGAAGTGTGCAGCTAAGAAAAGCACAATAAAAGCAGGAGAAATTGAAATTCAATAAATCTTGATGAAGATGTGGCAACCGAAGACTGAAGGAGCTGAGATGATATCTAAAATCATTTCATCTGAAAAAGAAATTAGTAATCTGTTGACATCACTTCTCCTTCTGTTTATGATGCTCTTCTTGCTGACAAAAATACCTCAACAACAAAGAGATCAATGGAGATTGCAGACATTCCGCAAGCTCCCTGAATCACAACTGGTCAACATTGCATAACATTGGGATGGAATTGTGTCAATATAAAAGTCATTATTTACACTTTTAGAGTTTTCCCCACTTCTCATGTAATTTTATAATGCTCACAATGACCCAAGGCCCATACCAGCAACTTTCAACTTTTTGCGGCGAACATTACGGGTCACCTCAGTGTCAGAAATGTCTGATTCCGAATCTTGGTATTCCCTGGCATCACCTTTGTATAAACCCTCACTTGATTCTGCAGCAAAGTTTCCTGTAGCCTTTGCTCTTTCTAATGTACGAACTGCAACAAAAAATAAAACAGTTCAGAATAATTTTGACTAAATAATCTCTATAGTGAAAGAAATATGTTGTTGTAGAAAGTCAAATCAGTAGACGTACTTTGAGCTTCAAGGAGAGAGTTTTGCCTCTTGAGGTCTTCAATATCTTGCTGATGAGCATTGTTCTTACGTCGCATGTACTGAATATAATCAGAGGCCTTCTTCAGAATCTGAGCTCGACTAGCCTGAATAAGAAAAACAAATTTAAAAACTGGATGCTCTTCGCAAAGTTGCGAAAGATGGATGAGACCTTACTTACAACTTTCTCATTTTGTAGAGCCGGGACTGAATCCCTCAGACTACTAAAACTGTCTTTGATATGGTCACGACGTTTACGCTCCAGGGCATTATGATGAGCTCTCTTTTCTGCTTCCTGTGATCACCAAATCATGAGCCAATATTAATGCAGTGCAATGTAGTTATAATTACCATGAGAAAGATCTTAGACAATAATATCAAACTGTAATCAGTGGCAAGAGGTAAATCTACACATGACTATGAGGTTGCAACAAAGAAGAAATATTGTCAAATAGAATCTTAGAACTGCCATAATTAATCAAACATGCTCACCATTATTTAAAATTGAACGAACTGACACAAATCGAAAGATCGGCTGCGACAGTCGCCCGTGATTGATGTTAAGCAAAACACTACAAAGCAACCTTCAAGAGGTTAAATGAGTTTTATAAATAGGAGTCGAAGAAGTCAATTCCAATCAAATGTACGTGATGATCAATGGATTGGATGAGGTGGATACTCCTTTCTTGAGAAATGAAGCAATCGCAAAAACAAAAGTAATTACGAGGAGAGCACGTAAAATAGAACAACAAACAACTGTAACAAAAACACGAGCTTGTCCGCTACTATCCGATGCACAGCCTTACAGAATATTCTCATTTCTCATTTCGTTCGGGTGGCCGTGGCAAGGGCAAACCCTAGCCGCTCTGGCAGGCCCTTCTACTTTCCCGCGTTGTTGTGGTTTTACCAGCTGCCGTCTAACCACTTCCAACCGATCAACGGACAATATTCGTCTTTGTCAATTTGTGCTCCGTCGCCAATATTTGTTTTCGAAATATCTATTGCTAGTGCAGTTGCCGCTCAATTGATAGTTCTGCGATAATCGTAAGTAAACTAAAGCTAGAACATATGTATTTGCGGTTTATGCAGGCACTTTTAAAAGTCATATGAAAGGTTTTTCTCCCAACCCCACTCCATAATGTCCTTCATACTGACAAGTCATATGAGTTGTGTGACACTTGATTAAAGATTGAACCGAACTGTGTAACGGTTTTGCGACTTCGTATTCTTTTTACGACGTGTAGGCGTTTGCTGATGCCGTTAACCCATTGAGAAACGTCGGTTCGATATCGTTCCGATGCAAATTTCGTTGATTCGACATCGATCTGACATAGTTTTTACTCTTGATTTTTGCCTGCCATGTATTGTTATGTATTGTTTCATCATCAGATGCAAATGGAGATTGCTGGGAAAGAGGCGCAAGGATTCCTAATTGACAGCAATGAGGCTTTAGAGTTCAAACTAGGTAAGTAAGAGCATTGTCCCCCATTGTCTATTCTAATATGATGTTTACGTGATCAACAATTCTTCCTCTCCAGTTCGATTCCCTGAAGATTTAAAGAATGATGATGCCACATTCAAACCGGACATGTCTCATCAAGTATTTGGTGAAAAGTACGTATCCTATTGTAAGCTTTGGATGACTGTCATGTGACCTGCCTATCCTTTTTGAAGCTGTACATTAGTGTTATAATATTGCAATGATATTGATCGTAACCAAGGAAATCTAAAGATTCTCCTGTTATTCAGTTAAAACGGGTGCCTTCTTATCAGATTTCACCTCAGGCTCTTGAATTCTGAATTATTATTTGTTCTTTATTTACAGTGAAAGTATTTTTGGGTACCGAGATCTGAAAGTTAAGTTATACTACACAGCTGGGCGACTTACCACTTATATGAATGTAGATTATAAGGAAAAGGCAGACCCTGATAATTTTGATGGAGTTGAGGTATGGTATTACTTGTCTTTATGAAATGCTGTTCCTATAGTGCAAGACTGTCAATATCATATAACTCTTCCTATCCCATTCAGGCCGATGATGTTCCTAAGATCCTGGCTGAAAAATTGCAACCAGGTTTCTTGACCAACCTTGACACATTTGTGGCAAGTCTAAGTAAGGAATCCAAATTTGTTCCTTATGGAGAATTGGTTCATTCATTCAAAGCTGGACAAGGTATAATATTTGTGTTTAAATGTGACTCATGTGTGCAAATTATATTGTCTGCCTATGAGGAAAAATTGCATTGATGAAGCTATTTTCATTTGTGGAACATGCTTCATATGATTCTTTAAGTTTTCAATCTGAGGCAGACCATTTCAAGATCACTCTTGTTTCTTGGGGTGGTGGCTTGTGATGATATTGGTTTGTTTGAGCTTGCATAAAAACTGGTGATCATTTTTTTAGTTAGATGGGTTGGCTAAGCATTTTACATGAATTTTTCAAAATAATGTGTTTGAGCCATCTAATTTTAACAAGAATCCTCCCGTTGCTCGCTTGCAAACTTCTGAAGCCCACTATGTTTCTCACTTTTTTGGGGACATTCAACATGGTGGGACTTTGGATTCAGTTGTGCTTTTTTCTCGCAGATGGAGAAGAACTCAAAACATTTGAAATTTACCACTGTGACACATCTAATTCTGAATTCATAAGTTATCATGAACGCCTTCAAACTTTTGTCCTGTGGTACATTGATGGGTCATCATTTATTGATACTGATGATGCTAATTGGAGATTCTTTTTGTGGTAAGTATTTCTCTCTTACCCAGTCCCCCGCCCCGTTTTGCATTAAAATATAACTCTGATATTGTGTTTTTTTTTTTTTGTTTTTTTTTAAATTTTCAGTTATGAAAGATACAAACATGAAGGCAAAGCAATGTATGCTATTGCAGGATATGCAACAGTATATCAGTACTATGCTTATCCCAAAAACATTCGACCAAGGATCAGCCAAATGCTTGTGCTACCGCCTTTCCAAAGACAAGGTATTGGAGCAAATTTGCTTCGCACAATTTACAACCACTACCTGGGAATGGATGAAGTATTGGATATAACAGGTAACCCTTTTTACTTCTTTTCCTTATCCTTATCAACTTGCTATCTCGTAGTGAAAATGAATTTGTTTTTCTAAACCTTTCCGTTTTATTTTTTAGTTGAGGACCCATCTGTGGATTTTCAGTACTTGAGAGACTATGTTGATTGTGAAAACATCTCAAAACTTGCGTGCTTTCAGCCAAAACTCTTGAAAAACGGATTTTGTGAAAGCATGGTGAAGGAAGCAAAATCAAAGTTGAAAGTTAACAAGGTCAGTAGCTATGAATAAATGTGAAATACCGTATGCTCTTGTTCTAAAAATTAGTGCAATTTAACATCAGAGTAATATAAGATGCGTAATCAGTACAATATATTATTGGATTAGAGCTTTTATATTCCTAGCCGCAGGCCATTCAGATTCTCAGTTTAACAGTACAGTACAGTAGTTTGCAAGGTGTCTAAACAGTTTTCCTAACAACAGAGCGAGCCACTATTGCACTGAGAGTAGTTCCCTCTATATTCTGACTGGCTCTAATAAACCTGGTTCTCAGAACTTTCAATGTATCCTTCCTGTTCCCGACTCAAACAAACCACACAACCCAACAATATGTACAGTAAAACCCACTCATATCGAATTTTAAGGAGATAGAGTAAAAGTTCAATATATCCAGGTATTCGATATATGCGGAAGACATAAGAATGTCCAAGGGACCGAAAAAAAAAGTTTGTTGTAAGCGAGAATTTGTTATGTGTGAATTCAATATAAATTTGGTTTTGCTGTGTATTTATTCTGTTTGACTTTTAGTTTTCTCACTCCTTAATATTTATGATTACTGTGTGACGTTGCTCTGCTGATTGTGTACTTTAATTTGCTTCGTTTTCCATTAATTTTTTCAGAAACAAGCAAGACGTGTGTATGAAATCTTAAGATTGCGGGCAACAGACAGAAAGGACAAACAGGATTACATGCAGTATCGCCTAGATGTTAAAAAGCGACTGAATACTCCCTTTCAGGTAAATCATTTTGATTCAATTGAAAATGTATTGAAATGCTCCAACATACACTCTTAATAATTTATGTTACAGAAAGAACAGCAAATTCTTCGTAAGCTCCAGAATGTTCTTGGAGAAGATGAGCTCAAGGCAACAGCTAGTCTAAATAGTAAGGAACAGCGCCTTGAAAATCTTGATCGTCAGTATCGAGAACTGGAAGACGCCTATCAACACGTAATTGAGCGTTTAGCTACAAGTTCGGCATAAAGATATTTTCCTAAATTAAATTTCTTAAAAAAATTTCTTCCTTTTTTTCAAGCTTTGAGCATCACTGCTAGGTCGTAACTTTTACTCTACTGTTGAATTTCTGGAGCTGGCTTTGACAATATCAACATGATTATACTTGTGTTGCTTACGCAGTGAAATGTGTGTGAAAAAATGTGCATTTTTTTTGTCGTTTTTTATATCCTTTCTGATTTGCAACTCTTTTATTCTGGCTTTAGTTAGGCTGATAGAGTTGTATCTCTACTTGTAGTCCTGTGTGAACTTTTTCAGCCAGTATTATCGTTGTGTTATTGTAGATCTTGTATTTCTGAGTTGTAATTTGCATTCCCAAATCAATCAGTCTGCTCTTGCTCTTTATTTTAGAGGAATAGTTCATCGCACTGACTGACTCAACGTTAGGTTTATTTCAACTGTAACTATTTTGAAGTGGTTATGAATGTTTGTTACTCAAGTTAGAAATAAATCTCTCTTTCATCATCTTCAATGTTTACTTAGTCCAGTCCCAGTCTAGTTCACCATCACTTATTGATAGCACTTTTCCATGTGTCACAGTTACTGGTGAGGATCATTATAAAGTATTGAAAGGATAGGTTAGAAACTGTAGACTCTCCACCTAATACAATCAGCTTATCACATTTATTTCTGCAACTGAATTTACTTTGCACTTACAAAAAGCAAAACAAAGCAGTAGAACAACAAGTGAGGAACTATCATTATGGCGTCATTTTCAATCTTACATTTTAATTAAATAAAATGAACACAAGAGAGAAGTCATGTTAGAGTATCAACCCTATTACTATTGAAAGAAAAAATCAGGTTCTCACAATGTGCACTTTGTATCAATTTTCAAAACCATGCAGCTATCAAATATGCCTTAAGGACTGCTCAAGAGTGTCTTCTCATAGAGAGAGAAAATATCCATTTGGTTGACAGGACATCTCAGTGTGATGTAAAAAAAACATTGACAACAGCAAAAGCATCAATGCAAGCAAAGTGTTTAACTTGCTTCACCAGCTCGATTTTGTTCCTTTATGTTAAGAGCACATACATCTACTGCTTATATACTCCAGTAAAAACAGAAATTAAGATCAAATTAGAACACTGGAATTATTTTACACAATTCCCCAAGCATGAAGTTTGTGGTCTTGTGAATCCAACAGAGACGATATTTTTTGCATTAGAAGTATCTGGCTAAGCAGGTGTGATCTGCATTATCCGACATAAAAACAACAGGTACACACAATACATATTAATCAACAACATTTTACTGCAAGTTTGTATCTAATTATGGTCCATTTATTCCAAAATTTACAACAGCCCAATATTATGTCCCATGAAAACTAAACACACTCACATATGCATGCACATAACAAATTTAATGTGCAAAAAGACACAAAACAAAAAGAAAACCCTGGAGATTGGGCCAGCAATGGACTTTCACTTTCCACCATGTATGCCAAGTAAATGTCAAAACAATTCTTATCAGACTTACTGTGAGAAGATCAAACAAAAAACAAAAATACAAAGTTTGAGCAAACTTAATTAATTTACTGAGATGATAAGATTCCAACAGCGCTCCTTCGTAACAGTTAATTTTCAACGACACAATGAAACAAAGGATGTGACTCAACAAGACCTACTGAAATCACTGTAATTTCAATGAGATTTTATGGTTTTTACTGTCTGTTTCAGCTCAGTGAATGAATGCATATACCATACCCAAACTGCCTCAATCGGTAAGTTGTAACAGAGTACCCTTGAGCATGGTTCAAATGAGACTTGACCACTGTTACAGAATAGCAATTTGTTTAAGATGAGAACAATTACACTGTATGGATAAAGCACATCAATTAACAGAAAATACCTTAATGTTAAAATTTACTTTGCATTTAGCACACTACAGGAACCTCAATCTCTATGACTTTTATGAAAAATGAAGAAAAAAATCAAATGTGGGATAGCTGCAGTTTTAACTATTACCCTGCTATGGGATGTATCCGGAATTAAACATGACAAAGAACACAATCACAGCGTAAAAACATTACAATGAAAATTGTATGAGAATTATAATGACACAGTGATGTAATTAGAACAACTGATACAAGAAAACATTGCACAATTGTGCAATACAATAATAATACCATATACCTTTTAACCACATAACGCTAAGCCTCATCACAAAATGGAGTACACAGCATCTTTACTCGAATGCGACACGAGAAATCTCTTCACTAATTTTTGAGCAACTTTAGAAAACACAAATAAATTGGGGGATGACAACCTTTTTCACCTACATGTCGGTTTCAAACTCTAATAGCACAAGGATTTTTATAAGAATTGCCTGACAATGAGCTTTCTGATTATAATTAACACCACAGGTAATTCCAAATTACAGAGATCAAATACATCGCAGATTTTATAGCAAACTCAAATTTTGTACCTGGAATCATTTCTCTGACCAGCTGAGTCTTATAATTCCAAAATTATGGCAAACATCACATATCAAAACCAAAGTAAACTCTATTCCCTTGAGATGTTAAACAAAACTTTTCAGGGTTGCTAAGCTCTTTCAATTTTAAAATCCCATGACGTTTCCAGAATTTTCAGTCTTAATTTGGCACTTTCCCTACCAAAAGTTGACTGTATTTAACTTACAAGGTGGTACATGGTGGGGGAAAAAACCCTGAAGACGAATTATGAGTTGGAAAGCCTAAATTTAAAAATTGGTGAATTTTCTCTACAGTGAAGTGAAGTGCATGATAGACAAACACTTTTTCCTTTCCCATTTCTGCTTTGCTCTTCAGAATACAAGACAAAGAGAACCTACGTTTTGAATAATTAGTGACCCATTAGTTACCAAATCGATGAACATACCTAAAAAAGTCGCGACTACCGATGGGATTTCACAAAATTCCTTGACACCTCTGGGTTTCCCATGTTTTCTTTGGCACACAGCAGCTCTGAAAACATGCTGAAAACAACCCATTGTTGTTGCAAGTAGCCAAGAACAGCATTTAGGCATGAAAAGATCTTTGGACATGTCACTCCAATAAGTGTGAAGTACAATGATTAAATAAACATACTCACAATAAGAAACAAACAAACTGACAGGGACAGTATTAAGTCTCCTACTTACATGATTAGCACTTAATGTGGGATTGTACACAAACAAATACCCGCAATGTAATCAAGTTAGACAAAATGTCACTGGAAATGCTCTAAACTTTGAAAGTTAATACAGAGAGACAACACTAGTTGCAATATTACACTTCCACCTAAATTTCTGTTTTGAAGCACAGAAATAGTTCAGTCTTTCTTACATAATTTAAAACATTGTTCCCTCAACTTTGACAGGAAATTTATACAGCATGAAGAACCAAAGAAGAATCATAGTGGCAACCCAATTGTATTGATCTCAATCAAGGAAATATTTACGCACAGAAATGGGAGGAATAAATGAAAAGATGTTACCTCAATGGGAATGACAGAAACCAACATGATTTTTAATTAGGTGGCCTAGTTATAAATATGTACTCCAAGAATTTAAGTTTAAGAGATAACTGAGTTTGATAACAAATCCGAACTGGCAATATTTCTTAAATTAATACATATACATAAAATTCAACAATAACAAAAACAAATGTAAGCCAGCAGAATGAGCCTGAAATTCAGTGGCACAGCCATGGCTCAAAAGCAAATTACATAACAATTTTTTTCTCTTTCTAGGACTCCTCTCCTTTCTTAGTTTTCAAAAACATTCCACTTACACATACATATCCACCCAAGGTGCGAGGGAGAGTGTTTGTAGTCTTTTCAGACACGACTAACGTGAAACTATGGAAATTATAATCTCCATGACCACTCTCAAAAATTGATACTCATTCACTAACATTCAGCCTGTGCAGTCCACTTGAAACAGAATCTACTTCTCTTGAGCTGGCAGTAGAATCAGTTACCTCCTTATCTGGTAAAGAAACACTTTCATCGCTGGCACGAGCATCAATACTCTCCATGGAGCGAGATTTAAAAAGATTGCTGGACAGCATGGCATCTATTGGAAGAGTGATGTCAGGTACAGGACTCACGTTAGTCTGTTGGTTTGATGAGCAATGAGGGGAATGTTCAAGCATGTCTGATTCATTCTCGCTTCTTGTTCGAAATCGTGCAAAATTGCAAAATTTTAAACTCCTGAAATTCATATTTTGGAATCAGAGCTTCTCAATTTCAACAGACCAGAAAGAAACTAGCAAAATTCCTTACCTGCGGCCATAAGGCGTCGTTCGCATTCTTTTCTTCAAAACTAATCTGTGTCCATTGACAGTGGACATGCTGCTGGCTCGGGTTCGCATTCCTCCACTATCATTTCTAGAGTCAACATTGTGATCTTGAAGAATATCAAGGGCAGCAAGTCGTGAGAGCTGCTCAGCTAAGTACTCTTGGCGGCTGTTAGTAATTGTGCTCAACATGCCTAATTCATCCAGAGCTGCATCTAACGCAAGATTTGACATCACTTCACCAGACATTGATGTATTGCCTGGAAATAAGAAGAGGACATTAATTTCGAAATCATCTAGATTCTTTACGAATCTGTTCAAAAGTGTGCCACAGCTAGCCATTAAGCAATGAACAAGAAAAATATTTGCTGACATACATTACACAGGATAGAATGTAGCTGTCTTCAATAAAGTCAATGTTCAACAAAATGAATGGCAGAGAGCTTAAGGAGAGGAATACTGTTTCACAAATATAACTCTGCTATGTTTACAATCGACAGAAAGTATTGAGGATGATAATTTCCTCCCAGAATGTATGAAAGTGACAGTCGTCATTCATTCAGTCTTCGATCTTAAAGCATGAATCGCCAGAACCGTTAGGGTAGAAGATGTAGTAGAAGCTGTTCTTGACTGAAGTTGAATTTACCTTATTCCCACTATGAGCTGTGACGGGACGGGGGCACGAGATGAGCGGGGTCGTGTCTGATTACGACCTCGCAAAATTGATCTTCCACTAGAGATCTTCCATTAGAGACATATTCAAAGTCTGAAATGCCAGTGTTGAAAATCCTCGCTGGCTCAAAACCGTAAGCCAGAAAACAGAAGTCCGACTGAAGTGGCAGTTTTCGTCAGCCTTCATCAGCTGAGCAGATAAATAAAGTCTCAGTGTTTACCACCTACTCATGTATAAACGTATAAACAGACTATCGAAAAGTGCTTTTACCTTCAGTGAATAACTTGCCAGAATAAAATGAACTTAACCGCAATGTTGCGAAAATGCACAAAGTACTTCAGATTTAAATATTCAATGTTCCTGAGAAAACTTGACGAATAACACACCAACGACCGAACAACACACCGACAATTTCGTGCATTTTTGGTCAATTTACTCCATTCATTCGATAGGGAAGGTTCTTAGAGAGAGAGTATACTCTCGTATACTTTAGTACGTCACATCAGTGTTTTATAGGTTTTATGCTAGTCTTTAGGTCTATTTTAGACATTCTTTTTTTCATACTGTATGAATCGGTCACAAAAATTGGAAATTTGATATAGCACACATTTTAGAACTCAAATCTATGTTTTGCAGCAGATGTTTTGTCAATCCTTCTCATTTCTGCCCCGAGTAAAATTGCTTATGACGTCAGTGGCGCTTAACACGGCAGACAGGAGAGAAATTTTGACAACAGGTCAAACATGGCGGAACAACAAGGACCCAGTAAGAACGATATTCAAGTGATATTGAAACGTCTACGGTCTCAAGGTCCAAATAAGGTATGATTTGTTGTAAACAAACGGTGAAATTAGCCTGCGTTAATGACACATCCTTTGTTAACCTCTCCTTATCATGCTACCATGTTGTCAATATTGCATTGCTGATTTATCCCAGATAACGTGTTTCGTTTTATTAGAAAATTTAGATGATTTCCGTTGCAACGAATCTTAGTATACATGCCATCAGACCTGATTCAAGTCACCCATTTCCTGAAACGATTTTATTTCTTGATGGAATCATTTGTGTTCTCTTGGTTATGTTACCCAATAGGAGACGTGACATAATTTTTTATCATCTGCTGGATGCTTACATAAAATCGGAATCTAATATGTTCTTATGGTCTGCTTCTTCTTTTCAATCTTAACCTTAATCATATCCCCTTTCATATTTTTCCATCGATTCACATTCATCTATCATGCTCACGACAACTAATTTTATCACTTAATTTCAGCTACCTGTACTCTTTTATTTGCAGGTTTGTTTTGACTGTAGTGCAAAGAATCCTACATGGGCCACAGTCACATATGGAGTTTTCATTTGTATTGACTGTTCTGCTGTCCATCGTAGCTTAGGAGTTCATTTAACATTTGTCCGATCAACACAATTGGACACAAATTGGACATGGCTCCAGTTAAGGCAGATGCAGCTAGGAGGAAATGCCAATGCTGTAAGTGAATTATCTTCCTTATTTCCCTTACACATTTTTGTCTCTCTGTATTTTGTAATTGGCATTTCTATAACCTTGATTTTTTCCATTTCAGCACTCCTTTTTCCAACAACATAACTGCACTACCAATGATGCAAATCAAAAGTATAATTCCCGCGCTGCTCAGCTCTACCGAGAAAAATTGCATAATGCTGCAATTCAAGCAATGAAAGTCCACGGCACAAAGGTAAGAATCCTACCAGATGCCACTTAGTACTAGATTAGGTAAACGCCAGACAGTTGCCTTGCAGAACAGAGAACAGGCTGAGCTCGCTAAATATTTTAGCTTCCTCAACCTGTCACGCTTGGCCCCTGTCTAGGCTCCCACCTAACGTAGACCTGCGGTGCTTTCTGCTTGGCCCTTCGGGCCTAGATTCAGAGTCTACCAGAGCAAGCTGATATACTGTTCAAAAATTACGTCCTGGCTGGCCTCATGGCCCTATTCAGAAATATGACCACATGAAGGCAAACCGCTACCTACACGTTATTGACCAACATTCCATGTGGGTTGCCACCTAGTACCTGTTTGAGACCAATGTACAGGAGCATTGGATTAAGTTCGAAATGCGTTTTTAGTGATCCCCTGCTTCAGCACACAACCCCACTTCATTAAGATAGTTAAGGTTTCTTTCCTAACAACCCATTTTTGACCATAACCACCGAAAAGTACCCTGAAACGATGACTGAAACCGCCAACGATACCTTTTTCGTAATCAGCACCCTTGAAAACCCCCGAGAAGACAACCAACTCGACATGACCGATAAAGTGACGACTTTCGTAAAAACCACCCACTTATGACATGAAATATCTTAAAAGTATCCTTAAACGACAGATTAGATGTCTGCAAACATTTTTAACGTAATCAGCGTCATTAGAAACCCTCATTTTGATACTCCACACACTCCTCCAGAAAAAGTTCACATTTGCCCTTAAATCATCTCTTTAAGCTTCCCTTGCAACCGCCCTTTAAAATTTAGCTTGAAAGCTAAACATCCATAGGGGTGTGTCGTTTGATGATGAAACATGGTGTTTCCAAACGCTAGGCTGTATCTCGACGCTTTCAGTAGATATTGTGCTAACAGACACACACACGCAGACAGGCAACGATTTTTACCTCCGCCGATCCACTGGCTTCGCTAAACGCTCAGCCAGTAAGAGCTGACAACTCATCCATATCTCATCTTAATTCTATAGTTCCACCCTTGTTAAGCTGGAGTGGCCAAATTTTGACTTTTGCACTTAGTATTCTTTTTCTGATTGTTTAAAATTTGTTTGTTTGTTTTTACTGCTCAATTGACTTGAGTGATGAAAATAGTTTGATTCTTAAATCAATGGTCGTGTAAAATTCAGAAGTAGGGATTATAGTCATCATGGCAATCACTTATATTTCATTCATGTTTCCCAGAACAGCTGGATGTGATGCCTTTGAATTATCTTGCGAATAAAGAAACATCAATTAATTACTTGGTGAGCAAATCACCTGTTTTGTGCTTTTGTGGGTTTTGCTTGTCAAAATGTTTCTAACTTTAATCCATTTGTTTAGTTATTCTGGGCATTAAACTGTAGAATTACTAACTGAAATATTCCTCTACCACACTTTGCTTCTGCATTTCTACTTCAACCTTCTCCACAGCTATGTATTAGTAAATCTGTGAGGCTTTTGTTGTTTTTTGTTATACTAAAATGTAAGGATTTTAATTTAAATATGTGGAAATAATGAAAGTCTCCTTTTATATTCAATAGATTTTGTTGAAGAAGCTTTTAACAATTGCACTATGCATATGCTTTGCAAGTGTGCACAAGTAAGCTAATTGCAAATTTTTGTAATTTATGCAATTGATTTTTCTTCCTCAGCTTATGATTGATGCTGGCCATGAAACTCACACAGAAGAGACAAAGAAGGAAGTGGACTTCTTTGAGGAACATGAAAAATTTCAGCTTGCAGATAATGATCCTGTGGTGAGGAATCTTTATGACACTATAGTAATTAATTTGACTTTCATTACTACATTTTATGATACATTTGCAGGTGACAAATTCTCCAGTTGTGAGTCTTCCAACAGTTTCATCAGTTCGGAATGGTGCATCCTCCCTTTCTGGAGGCCAGCCAAATGTTTTAAGTATTCTCTCTCCATCAACAGGATTGGAATCTGAAACTGAAAGAAAGCATATAATTGGTAACAGAAAACCAATCACAAAAAAGAGCACTGTAAGTTTTTGATATTTAAAGTTTTGTGAAAATTGCTTGCAACAATGACAGGAAACTTTCAACTGACTTATTATTTTAGCTTGGTGGTAAAAAAGGACTTGGAGCACAGCGTGTGAAGGCTAATTTTTCTGAAATAGAGCAGAAAGCTGCTATGGCTGATCAAATTAAAGAAACTGCTGCCCAGGAGGCTAAGGTTCAAGCTGAAAAAACAGCGGAGGAAGAAGAAAAACAGGTATGGACTTTCTTCCTTTTTACTTTTTTAGTAATACTATGTTACACTTTTATTGTAAGGTACCCTAATGTTGCGACCATTGCTTTTAGTTGGCATCAATGAGGTTAGCATACCAAGATCTTAGTATTGCTCAGAAAAGAGAAGAAGATAAAATGCGCACAGTGGATCCGAAGAAGGCAACTCAGATAGAAAGACTTGGAATGGGATTTGCAAGCAAGAGGTAATGTTTCTTTGTGTCTAGTATGCTGTTGTTTGTTTTCAACCTTAAAGACCTAATTGACATTTTTTCTAGTGGTGTGAGTCACACTGCAACAAATGACATGCTAACTATTGAACAAGATGCTCCAGCTAAGACATCGTCATATGGTAGCCTTCGGAAATCTCTTTACGATCGTGACGATGATGATGACTTTCCATTCAGCTCAGGATTTGGCTCGTAAGTTCTGCTAATCACTTATTGAATTCTATTTCATACCTCCCCATTTGACTTAAAATATTCACTACCTTCTATCAAATTGATTTTTTAATTGTGAACTCACTCCCCATTTGACTTTAAATATTCACTACCTTCTATCAAGTTAATATTTTAATTGTGAACTCACTTTTTTTTAGATACAAAACTGAAGGCAAGAGCATGGATGTTCTAGTGACATTGATCAGGGAAAAAGAATGGGATCATGAATGGGATAATGACACAGACAGAGACAGGGAACGAGAAAGGGAACGTGAGCGCGAGCGCGAGCGTGAACGTGAACGTGAAATTGAACGTGAGCGTGATCGACTGAGGGAGAGAGAACAAGAGAGGGATAGGTACAAAAGTGGTTCTACCTCAGAACGCAGTTCGGCTGGTTCACGGTCGCATGATTCAACACCTAGTAGCAACGAAGCTCAAAAGAAATTTGGTGGAGCCAAAGCTATTTCCTCCGACCAGTTCTTTGCCGATTCAGAGGGTGCCTCTGTAAGTAATCATCAGTTTCCCTGGCAAGAGTTAATAAATTTTTTTTCTCTGACAGTTTTATCTTGAATTACTCTTCTGTTTTAGTGGGAACGGAAGGCAAATCTCTCACGCTTTGAAGGTTCTACAAGCATATCTTCTGCTGATTACTTTGGTAATGGGTCATCTAATGTTGGGTCAAGTAGCGGTTATAGCAGTCAAATGGCTGCCCCAGACCTTGAGGATATGAAGGAAAGTGTTCGTCAAGGTGTTACTAAAGTTGCTGGGAAATTAAGCTCTCTTGCTAATGGAGTCATGTCGTCTATACAGGTACTGTAATTCAATCGATTTGAATCTATTCAAACAGATTTTTTTTTTTTTTAAATTCTTTTGATTTGGTAATAAAAAATTTGGTAATAAAAAAAATGTGCTATACATTTTTCTTTGCAGGAACGATATGGTAACTATTAATGTCTTTCCGCTGGCTGAATGGAATCACATTTCGGGCATTGCCTGGTAGTAAATAGATCCCACCACTTTTGAAATTTGCAAGCTACAAGTTATCTTGTGATGGAGCGAGTTAAAGTTGCAGAACCTACATTTATATTTGAACTTATAGTACTTTATTATTTTTATTATTGGAGAACTTGGGTTTACATTTGGCTTACTCATTTGTGCTGTTAAAAATCACTCCATATGTTTTTGTAAACCCTTAGATATGGATATTTGTTTCTTCTAAAATATGTGCAATAGGCATATTTTTGTTAAAAATATCAGAAATGCTCTAACAGGTTAGAAGTTTAATTCTTCTTTTTGTTTATTTCTTTATTTTATGAAAGTTTTGGGATAGCTGATTTCTTTATTCTCAAGTACAGCTTTCCCATGCATTCCTCCTGAGTTTGCTGTATTTTGTTTTCTGTTTTCTTTCTGTATCCAATTCAATACCTTTTTCATAGAAAACTGCTTCCAATGCTCATTAAATCTAAATGTAAACAAAGAAAAGATTGAACATTTGCACTTATGATATTTTTATGCCTCAATAATACTTTTGTATGACTATTCTTGTGTTAATTTTTATGAAGGTATGTATGTATGTTATTACAAGCCACTCTCCTTGCACTCGTTCTTTTGATGTGGCCATTTTGTGTGAAAATATGTGTAACTTACTTTGTAATTTGTAATTATTTTTAGTGGGGCACTTCTGTGAATCAATTTTTATTTTTCAGCACATCAAATATTTTTCATGATGGCAACATGCTGTTGCTTCATTTGGGATGGCGCCAATTGTTCGACGCGATACTGTTCGAAAAAATGAACACACTGTTTTTTGGTGTTTTAACGCCAATCCCTGTGTTTTTAATTTTAATTGTATGAACATAAGTTTAAATGCTTATTTGCGATTGAGGTTGACACATGAATTCAAAACATTTTCGTCGTGCTCCGTCACAAGTAAGTTCGTCGTAAGTTATGTTAAACCAACCATAATCCTTGGATTAAAAACAAAAAAGAGTTAAGTTGAAAAATAATTTACGCCAAAATTCGTGGCCGCAAGCCGGGCGCCCCTCAGTGCCCGGGGTATCGCCAGACTCTTTCCCTGAACACCTTACTTCAGGCAAGGGCGTAGCTCTAATAAAAGTTTTCAGGAGTCCAACACACTCCTTGGGAAGCCCGAATACAAAAAGTTAGGATGAGTACGGAAGGGAATGGAGTCTAGCGATACCCCGGGACGCGGAGGGGCGCCGGGCTTGCTGCCACGAATTTTGGCATAAATTATTTTTTTACTTTAATCTTTTTTCTTTTTAATCCAAGCGTTATGGTTGGTTTAACATATCTTACCTTACCTTACCTTACTTGTGACGGAGCACGATGGAAATGTTTTGGATTCATGTGTCAACTTCAATTGCAAATAAGCATTTAAACTTATATTCATACAATTAAAATTCAAATCACAGGGATTGACGATAAAACACCAAAAAACAGCATGTTTATTTTTTGAACAGTATTGCGTCGAACAATCGGCGCACCCCCCTTCATTGTTACTTTAACTCAAATGAATGTCAAACTAAGTGTCTCTGTTGAAGAGAGATTAATAGCTCTAGCTTTTTTAGTTGTTGTCTTTGTTTTCTTTTGTTTTTATGAGGCAATCTTCAATTTAATTTACCCTTTTATTGGGGAATAAACAATTGTATACATACAGGAAATAATTCAAGTTGCTGCAATTTGTTTTGTTATGATTTATTGATAAATGCCCTGTATAGTATAATAAAGTGATATAGTTGATGTATATTTTCAAAGGGATTCCGAATTATTTTAATTCAAGAAATTTTAATGTGTAAAAAAGCAAGGAAGCTCATTGGTTTGCGTGTTCCGATCTTACTCAAGTGAAAAATAATGTACTTTTTGAGTTTTGAAAAATATTGTTAACTGTGCACTCTGAAGTGTATCAGGAAAATCCGTGATGATTTTCTGTATTTTGACAATATTATCAGTAACTTTTTCATTTACAATACCTAATACTTCTCATTTATCCTTTGCCCTATTCTAGCGTTATCTGTTGGAGACCAAATCATTCCTGTCCATACATGTTTGAAGATCCATGACTGGTATTATGGCTTTTTTTCCCAAGCTTTAGTGTTCTGTCCCTAATAATACCTACACTGTGCAGGCCTTCAAAGTGATGGATTGTAGAAACCATTTCATTTGTGTATGTTAATTGTCAGCCATTCTTTGAAGCCGTATACATTGAGGTAAACTCTGAGCCAAAACTCCCAGTCTCTTCTGGTTCTTGTTTTGACTTCCTCTTAATATTTAATTGAGCTGCGAGTCTTAGTATAAAATTTTACTACATCCGCTACAAAAGAAACTGTTGAATGGCCTTATGGCCTTGTTATTTCAATATAATTAAAAGGGGATACTTCACCACAGAATAGGAACTTCTATAATGTGAACGTTCTAAATGGGACCTTATTCTTATCAGCATTTCTCTCAAAACTGTTTTGTCTAGTGTTATATCACTAAGATCTTGGGTGTAACTTGTTAAAGTGTTTTTGGGGGTCCAAATAAATTTTGATCATAATGACAATCATGCAGTTGTGTGCGTTGGTTTCGCTAACCCTACGATCTCTCGCATGTCGCAAACTCAACATGCTGCAACAGATCACTTCTCTTCCTGCTCTGGCGGATTTCATCAGTGCTCGATATGTTCTACAGCGAGACAATGCTCCGAGTCTCGCAAGTTCTACCCGCTCGTTTTGGAACTCAAACCACTTCCCGAGTAACGGAGAGCCATTACGGCGACGTCGGAAGAACGTTATAGTGAACGAAATTTCGTCCAATAGGGTATTCCAATGGAGCCTGAAACGGAAGTCGAAGAACAAGCGGAGGTACACAAACGAGGGCAAGGGGTGAGG